>JAJJMA010077439.1:0-14329 GCA_023529015.1 Papaver nudicaule
AGCGTTTGCATCTTTATTTGGCGTATACCCCCGAAGCTATAGGGGCACTTCTCGCGCGGGACCTAGGGAATGATCAACTTTTCCCGATATATTATGTAAGCCGCGTTCTAAAAGACACGGAGACGATATATCCTCGAATTGACCAGGCTTGTTTGGCCTTGATATACGTGGCTCATAAGTTAAGACCGTACCTGTTAGCGCACCAAACAGTGGTGATCTCTGCGGAGAATCCTATTGTCTACCTCGCCGAACGAACATATCTGACTGGTCGAACCGCGCGATGGTCCCTGCAGTTGTCGGAATTTGGGCTCCACCCAGAGGTATAAGAGGGCAAGCGATCGCAGATCTTTTAGCCGCATTCCCTGGAAGCGACGAAGCTGATATCCACGAGGATATTAGAGGAGAAGTAGCGGAGCTTGATGAGGAAGACGCTTGGGATATGTACTTCGATGGATCGTCCTATGGCTCGTATAGAGGAGCGGGGATTGTATTCGAAACGCCTCGGAAGGAGCTACTCTCGTTCGCTTTCAAGTTGGATTTCGCTTGCAGTAACAATGTGGCCAAGTATAAGGCGTTCTTGATAGGTTTAAAGCTTGCCGAGGAAATGAAGGATCTTCGCTTACGCGTACACGGTGACTCCAAGCTAGTAACTAGTCAAGCTGACGGGGATTTTCATGTTAAAGAAGAACGCCTGGCACCCTACTGCGCGGAAGCACATGCACAAATGGTCAGACTAACCTTGGTAGGATTAGGACACACATGAAGATATATGAATCGGCACGCTGACACTTTAGCCACGCTGGCAACAAAAATCAACTTGAACAGAAGGAAGAAGGCTCGATCGTCATACACAGGAAAGAATTCTCCAGCACTTGGTTACAAGAGATGAAATTCGAAGAGGAAAACGACTGGAGGAGAGGTGTCATGAAAGAGCTCGATAAACACAAGGAAGAGAGATCCATGATGTTCAAATGGATGAAATCCTTCGTAATCATCAAGGGTCGGCTCTATTATCGAATGACCGGCGGAGCACTGGCACGATGCGTGGGAAGCAAAGAAGAGGATAAACTCATGACACAAGTCCATCAGGAAACTTGTGGACACTCGGGAGTAATCCCTCTGTATAGAAGATTACAGAGGAAAGGGTTCTACTGGCCAGAAATGGCAAC
Organism: Papaver nudicaule; assembly: GCA_023529015.1. NCBI lineage: Eukaryota > Viridiplantae > Streptophyta > Magnoliopsida > Ranunculales > Papaveraceae > Papaver > Papaver nudicaule. The sequence continues at coordinate 1,170 of JAJJMA010077439.1, forward strand.
CCAAGCCGCGGTATTACAGAGCAACTATGAATGTCAATCGCCGCCCGTCGGAAGTATGCACGGTCGAAGAATTGGATTGGAAACAACCATATATCAATTATCTACAAAGCGGCATGCTGCCAAGTAACGAATCAGAAGCTCTCGCGGTAACGAGGAAAGCAGCACGATTCTTTATTACTTATGGGGTACTATATAGAAGAAGCTTCGACAGTGGGGCCTTAAGGTGTTTAAGCAAGGAGGAAGTGCATATCGTAATGAAGAAATCCCACGAGCTCGAACACAAGGGAAAGCGGAAACTGTTCATACACATCAATGAAGGAGGCTACTACTGGCCCACGATGGAAGCTGACACAGCGGAGTTCGTAAAGAAATGCGACATTTGCCAATTCCATAGAAATGTGATATAATCATCGCATAAAGAGTTGCATAGCGTGGTGGCGTCGTGGCCTTTCCATAGTTGGGGTCTGGATTTGATCGGCCCTATAAACCCACTTTCTTCCAGTATGCACAAATATATAATCACGGCGACAAAATACTCAACAAAGTGGGTAGAAGCAGCGCCGCTACGAAACTATGAAGGGGAGACCATTGCCGCGTTCATCAAATAAAATATTATATGCCGGTTCGGCGCGCCAATGATAATCCGATCAGATAACGGGTCGTCTTTTATTAATCAGAAGGTGGCAGACCTTTTGGCTAGATACAATATCCGGCAGCACGCGTCCACTGAGTATTACCCCCAAGGTAATGGCCCGACGGAATCAACTAACAAGACGTTATAGCGCATTTTGAGTAAAACTGTACATGATCATCACATGAGTTGGCACAAGCAGCTACCTCTAGCGTTATGGGCATATAAAATCTTTAAACGTAGCTTCACAGGAGTGTTCCTTATTCCCTAGTATACAGTGAAGACGCGATACTGCCGACTGAAGTGGCGGTACCATCTGCGAGAGTGGCAATGGCAAGTCATAATGAGCCAGATAACATAAACAGGATCGTACACCTTGACGTACTCGCAAAACGGAGGCTAAGGCAAAACGCTTTGATGAAACCTATAGAACGACTAAAGCACGCTATTATAACAAGAAAGTGATACCACACGACTTTGAGGTGGGAGATCTCGTGCTGAAAATCGCGAAACATGTACAAAAGAAAGCTAAGGCGGGAAAGTTTGCTGCTAACTGGCGAGGACCCTATAACGTGCGAAACATTGCAGAAAGAGGTTACTACTATCTCAACCACATGAGCGGAAGGAAGATTGACACACCCAAAAACGGTAAATGGATCAAATTATATCACACTTGAATAAAATTTAACATATGAAGCAGCTATCTTTTTTTTATTTCTCGTTTACTGTACGACAAGGAGCGCATAAACACGTTGCTTTAGCTTAATTAAATAATAAAATCAGGAGGAGCGTCTTACAAACGCGGCTTGCCATTTTCTTTATCAAAATTTTTGCAATTTCTTTATTCAGGGCACTAAAAACCCTATAGGAGCGCCATGAAAACGCTGCCTTTTATTACTTTCAAAATCGATTTAACAAAAGGGCACTGAAAACCCTGGTCGATGGGACACTGAAAACCCTAAAGGAGCGCCATGAAAACGTTGCCGCAGGAGCGCACTAAACACGCTGCCTTGTAACACTTTCAAAATTGATTCAACACAAGGGCAGTGAAAACCCTGGTCGATTGGGCACTGAAAACCTTAAAGCAGCGCCATGAAAACGCTGCCTCAGGAGCGCACTGAACACGCTGCCTTTTTTACGATGACTTACCAAAACACACATTGCAATTTTACATCATCTATTTAGTCGATTAAAGAAGACAATACACCATACTGAAAGTGAAGACAGACTCTAGAAACAAAAGTACATCATCACGGGCCTAAATGCTCGCGCTATATTTTTTAAAAAAAAAAAGGGGGGTGGGGGAGAAAATCAAATATCGGCTAGTTTAGCTAAGTCAGTTTCACATTCTGCAACACACGCCGCTATAAATTCGACAGTCTCTCTCGCGTACTGAACGTAATCCTCCTCCTCAATCTCATCGTTTCTTGTTGATCAGCAATAGCAGCGCGTGCACCTATACACTGTGGCTCGTGCTCTTGCAACGAATCATTTGCCTCTTGCAAGATACCACGTAAGCGCTTCGCTTCTTTCTCTAAATCAGCGCGGGCCAGAGCGCCTGGAACGGCAGGTAAAGCCAACACCCATAAACCATCTTCAGAAGCCATTAGTCACTTAAACCAAATATTACAAATGAATACATGTTTATGCTAATGGGATCAATGCATTTAATACACAAATGGTCGCCAAAGGCGTGATGACATGTGTTCAAAATAATAAGATCATTTCAATTTCGCAAACAGCCATACGACATCTACAAAAGGGCAACAGTTTAAACTAATGGCATAACATCGCCTACAACAAGGGCGCGTCTATAGCGTTCCAACTCCTCATCGATATCTCTGACAAACCGGTCGGCTTCATGGAGGCTACTAAGTGCCACCGTACGCCGATTGTGCGTCCTATCCATACGCTGGCGCAGCATCACTTCATTATTGGAACCAAATTTGACACCACGAGCGAGCCCAGCGGCACACGCGGCCTCCCATTCAGCATGGTAATCATCCCAAATCTGTTGGAGAGCTTCATAGGCTTCTCGCCTATGCGTCACCAATAGCTTCGCCTCTTCTTTGACCGAATCTAATCGACCAATTTCTCGCTCGAGGTCTAAGGGAGTGGACACAGTTGGGGTGGAAGCTAAGGTAATAAAATAGCCGCGCAAACGGAAAGCCATCCCGGAAAGTCGAGTGAAAAAAAAAGGGAAGGGGGGGAGACAAAGAAAACAGAGCAAGGATAAAGAGTAAGACATGATATAGGAACACATATATATACACTTCTTCAAGTAATTGCATTTAATAACTATACTTATTATTACACGAATACCGAAGAGTTATAAATCCACTTGTCAAAAGAACTTAGCACTTTCTAGAAACTTCGGCAACGAAAGGCGTGAAATAGTACATAAGCACGATCTAAGACGTGTCAATCACATGAAGGGCGCGTTGTACATATTACATGCGCATAGTCGAAAACACCCAACAAGCTCTGCACTCTTGCTGAAGTGCCAGTATTGCTCCAGTAGGATCGCATCCAGACAACCTCGATCCTTCCGCAAGAAAGATTATTTCAGCAAATTCAATAACGAGTCGTCTGACAACTTCTCAAAATACAAAAGGACCACTCGCATGACAAAGCCACAAACAACTTCCTCGCGCGTCGATGCCATTGTTCTTTTCAAACTCCTGCAAAAAAATCAACCCAATACACAACACATATCTAAACAAATAAAACGGGTCATATATATACATAAAACATAACCGTTCATCATTAAAGCAGCATTAAAATCCAGCACAAAATCAGATAATTAATAGTCAACAATAGTCAAAACCCTTCACTCGAAGAAAAAAAAAGAGGGGGGGGGGGGGGGAGAGAAAAGAAGAAACCCCAGAAATTGTCAATCTCTACAAATAAAAAACAAAGGGGAGGGAGGGGGAGAAGAAAAAATTCATTCATCTGGCTAAGTAAGCTCATCGAGCTCCCTCTGCTTAGCCTCAAGCCGAAGACCAACCCGGTCAGCGGCTTCCTGCACCTCGGCCAATGCATCGGTAGCGGCACTAAAATCCATAGCTATCCTCTTCTGATCGGCTCTCTTGGCAATAACGTCTGCATCTAAGTCGCGCCTTCTCCCTCGTAAGTTGGTCGATACGCGAAGATAACTTGGAACCCGAGGATTATGTTTGGCTTTCACTTTCTTCATCAAGTCCGATAACCAGGAGATGTTGAGACGCATAATCCTAGCCGTAGAGAGGATGCCTTCCCATGCTGAAAATTCTTCCTTCGAGGGAGGATCCTTGCCCGCGCCGGCAAGCCCCGCCGCTACAGTTAACAAATCTTTCACCACCTTGTCCCGAGCCTCTACGCCAAGCATATACGACATGTGCGCCGGAACGAGATGGCCATGACACTTCATAATCTCAGTATAGGAGTCTACATAGGCCGCGGGGACCCAAAAATCATACACCAGCTCGTAGGCAGCGTTCTTGACACCAATTTGGGAACCAAACATTGGCAATGAAGCAGAATCACGAACCACACTAGCTACGGGTGAGCTAGGAGTCGTGGCAACAACAGAACGGTGGACAATATTTGCATTCCGCGCATGTAGAGAGTTCCTTAAGCGTTTTCACTGTCCACGCTCTCAGCATTTGTTCGCACGCTTGCCCATACCCAGCTCCTACAAAGGAATTCAGTTAGCGCGTAAAAAGAAAAATAAAAGGAGGAAAATATTTTCAAGGAAAACTCACTTGGTCAGAAGATGATGAAGACGCGTCTATCTCTGGATCCGAGTCACCCGATTGATTGTCAGACGAACCACCCCCGGGAGAACCTAACAAACAAAATAAATAGAGCTCTCTAGGTATTGTACGACTCGGCTTGGAAATCTCTCTCGAATTCTTTTCGTAAGAAAATGAAGAAAAAAAAAAGACGGGGTATAAATAAGACCTTATGCTTAGAAAATGACGAAATAAATGTGAACCACGTGTTATAATTTAATACACACCTGGGTCAGAAGGCATCTAAGCAGAAGAAGACGGATCCATGTGACGTACCCTCTCAGACACTGATGAACTGAAAGATTCCAAAATGGCAGAAGATGAGTTCAGAGGATTAGCCTTGCCACGCCTAACGGAGCAAACCAAAGGTTGTAAGCAAGACAACCTCATCACGTCAGCAGGCTTGGGACCAACACCCACGTTCCGGTGCTCAAATTCCTCAACAAAGCCTAGATTACTTGAGTGAGCAGGACACGCTTTTGGAGGGGGGCGCTTCCTCTTAGAAGGGGTCGACTGGCGAGCCTGTTTAGTGTAAGACTTGTTAGACAAGATGGACGCAACACCTCGAGGAACGGGGACTATGCCTCCTAATTCAATTCATCAATCAAAGCCTTCTTACGCCACTTATGCTCGGGCATATTAAGCTACTTCTCCAAAGGCCGCTTAAGCGGCCCAGGATCATGAGAGTCGTCAGGCTATGTACAAATAAAGAACTAAGTAAATACAAAACCCAAGGAACCAACGAAGTATAACTCAACACAAATCTCAGGATAATCACTTACCATGGAACCGTTACCTAGTGCCCCTGTACCAGGCGTTGAAGGGGAAGGCCTAGAAACATCAACAAATTTCGATCGCTTGCGTTCGACAACAACTTTTGAGGAGGAGAGGGGGGCCTTCCTCCGAGATTTTTGTCCGGTGCCTGAGTCAGGATCAGGAGGAAAAGGACCCCAAGAAGTTTCATTAATATTCTGTGCGCGACCTTTAGTTTTAGGAACAAGCCCATACGCTCCTGTTATACCCTTATCAAGCACAAAGCGACCGTAACGATGCATGTCAGAAAGATCATGCTCGTCAAGCTCGGGGTAGCGCACATACGGAGTAACCAGGAAATTCATTGCGCGGGTTAAGAACTCGTTCCAGTACTCACACCAATCAGCGGAAACGCGAGTGTCGCGATCTGGATCAGGATACCGAATTGTAAAAGGAGTAGCACGACAACGAAGAGCGCCCTCGTGAGTATAAACAAACCTATCAAAATGATTCTCAACCATCTCTTCGTCCGAACTAGCAGGGCGCAATGGGGGCGGAGGAACCCCCTGATCAAAACCTGCTTGGCGGACCACGCGATCAAAATTGTACGCTTGAATGGAAAACACGCCACCATAAAAACCAGGCAGATAACCAGAAGTCACAGAAAGAACAAAGTCCACCTCGCCATCTGTGAGTGTAGAAAATGCCTTCTACGAATAAAAGCATCCTAGGGGTGAGGCTGCGTAAGAAGACTATCAGTGAGAAGTACAGAATCATCAATAGAAGTTTTAGGTTTATTGTCATACATAGGAGATCAACGGGTGGAACGCCAAGGATCACATTAGCGTACAGAGCCGCTGAAACTACATCAGCGGGTATCGTGAAAAGAGTGGAAGGCGAACTGTGATCAACGGATAAAGGATACATCACCGACAGGTGTTTTAGGTGTAAAACAATAAAGAGAATCTGAGGGGTAAAGTATGAAGTGTAATGATGTTATAAGAGATTGTAATGGAATTCGAGAGGTCAAGATCGAACAAGACTCGCCTAAACCAAGAAATGGTCGTTCGAGTATTGCTTCAGTTACAAGAAGAGGATATAGGGTTGGTTTAGGGAGGGATGCAGAGAAAGATGAGATCAGAGAATTGCTATGATTTTCTGTGATGTTGATGATATAATTGCTAAATAAGAATGGATATTCAGTTCTCACTAGATGTTGAATGCTGAATGAGAAGAGTTAACCAATTATCGATAAGATAGATTGATTATACTTGCACTGAATTAAACTGTTGAACTTATCTGTTCGTGTTGTTTTTTCCAAACTGGTCGAGTGACCTATTTATAGCAATATATTTCCAACTGATCTCGTATGAAGTGGAAGAAGTGGAAGAGTGGGAGTGAGGAACGAGTGGGGTCAGTTGTTAAGAGTCTTGCGCCTAATAATAGGGAAGACTAACAACCCACTACCTTATCCCATCTTCTCAGCAACGTTCACACGACTTGGTTTCTTTCTCGTTAAGTGATTGAGTCGTTGCAATCACACGTGCCGTAGACCGCCAAACCAAAACCCTAAAGAATATCCCCCAAGTAACTTACTTGATTCTCGTAAGATTTGTTAAAGATTGAATATTTGTTAAGTCAAAGCTGACTAAGTGCAAAGTCGTACCAATTACTGGTAAACTCAGGACTTTTGCGTAAAGATAGAGATTAAGCGATAAGTTTGTGTGTCTCTTTTAGGTTTTGGTTTAAGGATTGAGCTGGGCAATCGCCATTTAAACCAATGAGATAAATCTAAGGGTTGAGCTAGCAACCGCCATTTAGATAAGATAAGATAGGTCTAAGGATTGAGCTATGCAATCGCCATTTAGACCGAGAGGATTTCAGCAACTCTCTGTGGCAATAGTCAGGTAAATACGACTTTTGGTTTGCCATAAATATGAGAAATTGGCTTGTGGCATGTAATGCACCAATTCTATGAGTAATAAAGACATATGAATGTCCAAAATAATATAAGTCATAACCATGAGCCATGATTAGGAATTATAGCACTGATTACAAAAGCAAGTCCGTAATCAGGAAAAAACAGACGAATCATGCTATCACAGCGTAGCCGTCATCAAGAATGCATAAGCATTGCCAATACAAGACCTAAAGATAGGCCACAATAATTATAATAAGCCATGTTGCATGGTATAATAATCTTATTGAGAAGTTAGGCATAAGGCGTAAGGATGAGCCACAACATTTATGTTATTTTCGGATTTCTAGACAGTTTGCATGTTGTCCATTGATAAAATCGCCCAGGCCAGCCTATATTAGATAAAAATCTGAATTTTTAGTATGTTATAGGAAATTCACAGAGGAAAATATTTCGTGAAGGAAGCGCCTCCTAATTCCTCACGGATTGGGCTGTAAAAATCACGCAATGAAGAAATACGTGAGCTGCCAGATTTCCGAGCTCGATTAGGAAACGAGAGTATTATGGACTAAATAAAATCCATAATCCTCTAGGATTTGGATCAGTGGGGACCCATAAATAGGGGGAGGCTAGGAAAAGATGAACTCTAGCTCAAAGAAGGCAAGGATGGCCGTGAGGGGAAGAGGACGATCATGGACCTCCATAAGTACAAGTGAGGGGAAACAATAAGACCCCCACAAATTAGGCGAGAGCCAACTATAAGGCCCCCATAAATTAGGTTAAGCATGATTATGAGGCCTCCAGTATTTTTCCAAGGCATAATCTTGGACCTCCAAGAGTTTGGCCAAGGCGTAATCATGGGGCTCCAAGGAATGACCTAGGGCATGGCCGTGGACACCCAATATCAAGTAAAGGGAAGGATGCGTGGGCATCCAATATTAAAGCAAGGAGTGGATGCATGGGCATCCAAAACTAAGGCGAGGGGTGGCGCAAGGGCCCCCAAGTAGTTGAGCAAGGGTGATGCCATGGGCATCCAAAGATTAAGGCGAGCCATAAGTATGGACACCCAAAAACTAAAGAAGGGGACAGCCATGGGCGTCCAAAAAACATGCCAAGGGAGGATGCGTGGGCACCCAAAGAAGAGGCAAGGGGAATGTCGTGGGCATCCAAAGATTGGGCATGGCCAAAGCTTAGGCGTGGCCAATGTTTGGGCATCGCCAATGCCGTGCCTATCCAAAGTTCAAGCATGACCAAAGTTTAGGCGTGGCCAATGTTTAGGCGTGGCCAATGTTTGAGCATGGCCAATGCCGTGCACATCCAAGGTTTTAGGCATGGCCAATGCCGTGCACTTCCAAAGTATGCCATGGAGTGGCGTGAAGCACCTAGGGTTTTGGCTCGAGCATGAGCTAGGCTAATGTGCATGCATAGGTATTTTAATACGTATGCCAGGGATATGGACCATGCTACTAGGCTAGGGTCGCGAGATATTAAAATATGGCCCAAATATCTTATCCCTACTGTAAAAATAAATTCATACCTTATCTCGAGCTATCCCAGGACGCCAGAAATTGATGCGAAATTACTCCTGTGACCTCCTCGCCAAAAACCACCATCAACAACAGGAAGTTGAGAAGTAGTTGGGCATTTATGAGAAGATCAGAGCCGTCAGGTTGTCATAGTTGACTCGTTGACTCAGTGGAATCCGCATCAGCAATCCTTATCCACTAGAAGACTAGTCCGCTGAAGGTAGAAGAATAGAAAGTAAGGTCTCCGACCATGCTTGTCGGCGAAAAAGGATAAATAATTGTTGAGTGTTGAAGTGCGCTCGCTATGTGGCGCCAAACTAAGGCCGTTGTAACTTAACCTCACCTAGGAGAAGATACACCATAGAAGAATTCTAGCATAGGATTCCCATTAAAGGCAGTTTGGTAAATTCGCCGAGGAGGTCTCATATAAAAGCATTGTAACCCTAAAAGAAAGGGATGGCCTCTACTACCTTCTCTCTCTACCCCATCTTCTTCTCCACTCCTCCCTTCTACTCTAGAACATGAAGAACAAATCTATCTCTTATAGAAATCCTTGTAATAATATTAATCTATCAATAATAATTCATTGTCTCTTATCTTTTAGTTGGTGTATGTGCAAAACTAGATGGTAGGTGAAGAAATCATTGGTGTATTGGTAAAATCTACCTATGGAGATTTTACCAATTACACCAGCCTGACGTACTCTCCTAGAATCAAGAATTTCCCCCTCCCTCGAATAGAAAGTGTAAGGAGTTGGACCAACGCCCATCGATATAAGGAGAAAAACAGAACTTTGACTCAACGTCCATGTGCTTTGAGATACTATCGGAGGATTTGGGCGAGCGCTTCTTGGACAGACGAACACACTGAAAAGAATATTCCATAGGCACCTGCACCACCTCCCCTTCTTCATTAACTTGTCCAAAATGATTGTTTATTCGGCGGCTTATGAAGCTACCGAGTTATATATATGTTTTTAACTACTCGGTCACTTGTGTTTGAATAATCTACCGAATATTATTAATTTTTTTCACAGTTTTGTCTAACTTGTTGTCTTCCGTAGGTTGTAGAATTTGTGAAGAATTGTCTCAATGATCCTGTTATGTCTCATATTTGCGGTTTGATACCTCCTCACACTATCAAAATAAGTTGGTATGCCACTTATCCTTGTATTTCTGTATGATTTTATCCCGTTTGATTTGGTTTTCTAATTATTGTGACTTTCTCGTCTAGACATGGACAGATAGGGATGAGGCAAAAGCTTGTCTTGTGGGGCGGGCAAAAGAGAAGATGTGCGTAGTGGTTACTGGTCGACAATAAAGGTAGAATGGGTTTGAAATGATTTGTGAGTGCAGTGAAGGATGTCCTTTACCTCTCATGCCCAAGTATTCAACCCATTTTGTAAGCAATCACTATGCTACTTGGCTTGAGAAGTACACATCTAATATACAAGAAAAGAAGCTACTTCATCCGGTGCCGGAGGGAACAATTGTAGTGGTCTAAGTGTCGATATATATCGAGAATTGTATTTTGAATATGTCTTGATAAAAGCCAAAAAAAAAGAAAAAATGAGAATTGTATTTTGAACGTATTATGGCTAACAGAATCTCTAAAACAGTTGGAATTGTGGATAGTTAGTATAATCGGTTACTTCAACGTGGTCTTTGCTACCGATTGCGACTGGTAAATAGTATCAGAAGAACAAACTTTATTTCGTATTATATATTCGGTAGCAAGCACCCAAATCATGCTACCAACTAATACAACACAAGTTAGTGTGCAAATGCATCTTGATTCGAAATGCGGAAAACTAGTACATACTAGTGAGTTACATTTTCGCTTGTAGTGTTTTGGTCCACTTAGTCAATAGATTTCTCTCTTAATTTGAAAAGTAATGAACTCTAGTCGTTAGCTCAACATAGTCAGCAACATAAAATTTATCTTTTGCCGGCAACAAAATATTTGTTTTGATTGTTATTGTTATCAATTTGTTTTGCCGGCAACAGGAAATATCTTGCCGAAATTTGGGTTAAGAATTGGGAAATTTAGGTTAAGGAAGGAGAAGAAGGGAAGGGAGGAGAAGCAGCGGTGGTTTGGGTTAAAGAAGGAAAGGGAGGAGAAGGATCTTTTACTATGGCTTCTCAATAAGAAATACTGTTTATTTTATTCAATACTCCCTCCGTCCCACATTACTTGAGCTATCTTAATTTTACAATTTTTAAGGTAAGGAGAAACAAAAGTACTTTTTACTATTTTCTTCAAATATGCCCCTATAGAAAACAAGATAGTAAAATTTTGAAATGACATATCTCTCAAATTATGAAAACATCTACGTAACGAGTACAAACACGACTATGAAATTATACATATTTCTTAAACCGATAACAATCAATCAAAAGGGTAATTTTGAAAATATGACATATATATTTGAAGTAGCTCAAGTAATATAAGACAAGAATTTAAATTTAATAGCTCAAGTAACATGGGACAAAGGGAGTATAAAACATCAAGTTTTACACATGTATTTTGTAAGGTGTAAACCACCGTTGCAGGGAAATCTTATTTTGATGCTATTATGCATCTAATGTCTGGTTGCTTAAGAATTAGTATATATCCATTGTTTTCGTAAATATATATAGTCTGCATAACAATTCATCTTATACATATCATTTCATCGGGTTTATTACTTTGCAAAATGCTTTATTAAAATCACATCACTAATCTTTACCTGTCATTGTATCTTAGATTCTTCATTTTATTACTTATTTCACAACCAATATTTAGCTAATTATAACCTTTTCCCCTGTTTATAAGTTGCAGGATGTTTAATCACAATATAGCGTTTGCTTTAATCCCGTTTGTGGCCATAGCGTTTGCTTTTTCTGATATTATGCTTGTAGAAGCTGTGAAGTTCTTGGTGATGATCATTGTTGATGATAGAGTGACCAAATCGTCAGTTTCAGAACCAAATCGCACTGATCCAACTGGAAAACTCGGTAACCATGCATTTCGCAAGTACTAGCTCTCTAATTTCAGTTACATTCAAATCCATTATTCTTTCCATTATGCTAATAACGGTTTCTCCACACGTTTGGTTGAGCTGTCAAGCCGGAAATTATGGCCATAACCCCCATTACCCACCGGATTACATGCCAAAATTCATGCCTAGCAAACTAGGAAACCCTGAATACTCAATCGTAAATAAAATTGCCACCAGTCAACATATTAAGCATAAACCCATTCTACCTAAACAATTCTTGGAGATACTCGCAACAATGGCCTCTACTACGGGAAAAGAAACACAGTCACAGAAAGGTGAAGTCTCTGAATTAGTAACAAAATTGAATGATGCTATCATTGAACATGAGGATGATATAACCATGAAGCAAACAGAGGAAGATGAAGATGTTGCTCTCATCGGAAAGATAATAATAGAGGGGAAGATGACTGATAAGGCAGTGGAAAGATACACAAAGATAACATGGCCTTTTGTACAAGAAGAAGATGTCAAGATTATGGAGATAGATCGAAATGTTATGATTTTTAAGTTTTCAAACTGGGATTTGCTAGATAAGATCTGGAATGAACGTCCTTGGAGTCTCAATGGTCACTTATTGGTGTTACAAGACTACTGTCCTACTATTTTTCATGAGGAAATGGACTGGGACCATCAATGCTTCTGGATCCATTTGAAGTATATGCTCCCAGAGCATATGAACCAAAAAGTGGTGGAGGAAATGGGTGAGACAATGGAAACTAATATAGCAACTGAACCTGTTACTGGACTACCAGGTGAAGTTTTCAAGGTTTGCGTGATTATAAACTTATCAACACCATTAAAAAGAGGTTTGTTGGTGTCTACAGCAGCTGGAAGAACAAGATGGATTCGCTTTTTCTATGCAAAGCAGCCACATAAGATCTGCAAAGACTGCTTTGTTCTGAAACACGATGCAACAAATTGTGCTGACATAGCTAATAAGTTGGAAGAGGCTCACACAAAGCCGATAATGTTGAAACATATGAAGCTTATCAAGAGAACCCCACAGAGACAGGCAAGAAACTCCATTCCTGCATCAAAAGGTGCTAGAAAAGCAATTCAGCCAAAGATCTTTGTTCCACCGAAGGAGGGAATGCCAATTCCTGGAATTGTTCTCAACAGTACCACTGAAATATCAGTCACAATTCAGGAAATAGAGGATGTTGGAAATGCTAGACTTGGGAAAAGACAGAGAAACACTATTGTTCCCGCATCAACCCAAATAATTGTTGATTTTGCCGACTCTAGTCACAGTAATCATCATCAAGAATTCTCACAAACATCCCAAATGGCCACAGCTGGAAACAATAAAGTTTTTCAAATGATTAAACATCCAAGCAACAACACAGGGGGGCTAAGGTAATCAATGAACTTCACTTGCATTCTCAAATTACTATTTCTTGTTGCATTGTTACTCACTTGTTTCACACTAGCATACTTCATCATAGTAGTTCATATTTGTTCAACTTTCATATTTCTAAAATGAAAATCATATCCTGAAATTGCAATGGTTTTGCAAAAA
>JAJJMA010077440.1:0-23338 GCA_023529015.1 Papaver nudicaule
ATCATTATTGTATCGCACTCACATGTATGCTGCGATATTGATTGTGAACTCTTGATCTAAGCAAATAGATTTTTGCGCTCACACGTAGACAACTTGGGTTTAGTCTTTCGGAAGTGGCACTTCAATTGACAAAGCGATTTTAAGAAACTAGCAGACTGTAACCATGACTGTAAACTTGATCCATCCCCACATGAATGTGAATAAAAACATCATAATTTGTTTTATTAAGTAATTGGTTAACAAACATCTAGATACCAAAAAAAAAAAAAAAAAAAAACATCACACATGGATCTTGAAGATAAATATCATATATCTTTTCATGATAATTTAAAAGTAAAAAATACGAGTAATTGTTTTTTTTGGTAATTGGTTCATATAGTACCAGATGAACATCTTTTTGTCTTCCTTTACTCAAACAATTTACTCAAAAAATCTAAGCCTAAGATCTCCTTATCACCATTTCTATTTAGATAAACTTCTTCGATCACTGTGATGACCTTAGGATAACAATTTAATGATGCCAGAGATTGAATTTGTGAGAGGAAAACTCATAGTATAGTTAGGGGTTGTTGTTGATTGAAGTTGAACCATCTTCTTCTTTCGCGATTTTGATGCTTCTTCTGTTAATGATTAACATATCAATTTTGGAGAAAGTGAAGTTGTTGTTGTTTCTAGGATTCGCTCTCTCTGCCTAGACGAGGAAGGGAGGCACAAATTGGATCTCTAGAAAACTTTTCCATTTATAAGGGAGGATTACGGATATCTGTCCACTGAAATTTAGGGTTTAAATCTATGGTTGATTTATCAAGATTCGATCTAACGTCTTTTAGTGCATTCATCATTGAGGCCCAGATCAGTCCTTGAGCACATACATACATTTTTTGTGCCCAGATGTTATGCATATTTAAGTGGCAAAATAATGAAACATAACAAGGCAACGCTTAACCGAACTTGCGATCAGACACCAAATTGGTTGTTAACATAAACATTGCTCATGAGCTAAAGATGATCGAGGGATTTCTTTTCGGGATGCACAAGGCTGCATTTAAGAATTATAAAGGTGCCGCCAAATGAAGTGCTTGGCCAATAAGGGCCTATATATAAATCTCAAAATGAAGAGTGGTTTGAACGGCGATGAACGGGTTTGAAACTTGCTCTTCATGTCAGTATAAATGCCATAAAATTTGACGTTCAATCAGGAAAAAAAAAAAAAAAAAAAAAACAACAACGCGAAGAGAAATGTGTGAATCTTGAAGAATCCTAGTCACAAATTTGTGCAATAAGGCTTAGTCTAATGGGAGTTCAACTTCCCTTAAAAAATAGCATGACACATCAGCAAATTCCCAAACCAAGTCTAATGGGAAGTGCTAGACACATCAGCTAAATTCTACTTCGGCGCTACATGATATAGCGTTTGGGCGCTACATGATAAAGCGCCAGATAATCTCAGCCATCAGATCTGGAACATATGTTATTAGCCATCAGATTTAGTGAGAATATTCGTTTGGGCGCTATATCATTGAGCGCGAGTTCACTTTTTAGGCGCTACATCATTGAGCGCCGAAGTAGCATTTCAACTTCCACTTCCCTTAAATAAGGGAAGTTGAAGTTGAAGTGGGGGGAAATTGGGGTTTAGACCACGCTTTTAAGGGAAGTTGAACTCCCATTAGACTTAGCCTAAGTGAAGTGTAGAAAACAATTATGCCCGAAACAACAACGGCTGCCCCATTTGTTCTAATAGCCCTAAAAGCCTTTTATTTTGATGTATAAGACGTTAAAACTTAGATACTTTTTCTATACCCAAGATTCTACATATTCCCTTAGATTTCTGATTGTAGTACAGCTGTTAATCAATTTTGACCATTATATCCCCAAAACTCTTTAATGTCAAACTAAATTGTCGTTGTCGTGATCGTACGTATTGTTCAATATGCCAGCACACTTTTATTAGTTATTACACATTTACGGGTCCCATGCATACTAATTAATACCGATCCAATTGTTCTCATCAATTGCATGTGTAGGAATTATCTCTAACCGTCCTTATATGAGATTAAAATGAATCTATGATATTATGTTAACTATGTTCCTCATCATTCTTTCTTTCCACTAAGCTAGTTCATAAAATCAAATCGTATGTAGTGTATGGATTGTTAACACGTGCAAAACTAATTACTATATATAAAAATGCATCGTAACAAAGGACATGTTTAGAAAATAAATAATAGCTCTTTACAAAAATAATTACTCTTTATACTAATTACTGATTTTAAATAATTCTTTCTACCATAGATTTAAGTCGAGTTGTACCGGAGTATAATCTAGCTATTTTTCGAATAATTCTTAATATCTTAGTATTAGGTCGAGTTGTACCGGAGTATAACCTAGCTATTTTTCAAATAATTTTTAATATCTTAGTATTAGGTCGAGTTGTACCGGAGTATAACCTACCCATTTTTCAAATAATTCTTAATATCTTAGTATTAGGTCGAGTTGTACCAGAGTATAACCTAGCTATTTCCCAATATTCGTAATACCTTAGTATTAGGTTGAGTTGTACCGGGTGCAACCTAGCTATTTTCGAATAATTCTTTTTACCTTAATTTTAATTGAGTTGTAACAAGGTACAACTTATGAATTTTTCAAATAATTCTTCCTATTTTAGTTTTAACTCGACTTGTACCCAGGGTACAATCTGGCTTTTCTTATAATTGTTATTTAACTTACTTTTAAGTGGAGTTTGTACCTGGGTACAACTAAGCTATTTTAATTACACAAAAAAAAATATTGGAATTTAATATCAACAATGGGTCTTGTTTTGTAGATCAGGTCATCCCCGTTCTAAAAATATAAATTTTATAAAAATCCAATGTATATTTTGGAAGTTATGATTTTTTCGTGATTCATTGTTAAATAGAGAGATCAAGTAATCTGGAGAGAGAAATGGATAAAAGAAAGAAATTACATAAAAAGTTAGGGATATAATTGTCTAAATATATAATAGGTGGCACCATGTCTTTTAAAACAAATTTGAATTTTGGACGTCTTGTACAACCTAGTTTGGTGCTCTTGGGTCCATATGATCAAATTTCTGTTTGTTAAATGAAGTGTGGCAGTAGCAAGTATGCAAGATATCAAACTCTTTAAAAACACCAGCGTCCAAAACACAAATCATAACCGTACACAATTGATATGCCCCTCCACAAGGATAGTCAGTCATCCGTTAGGTCAACGATAAACCCAAACACTAGACAAAAGATCCTTATAATTAGTAGCAGTGTAGGTTATCGTTGCCTCTCCTTTGTGCCTCCATCCTCCTGTGAAATGAAGAGAAAATGAGAGGAAGAAATCAAACCATAGCCTTCAAAATCAAAATCATGGATTTTGTCTAATAACAACATCATCAACAACCAAACTTCATCTTCGCGTTATGATTTTTCCTCTCATAGTTGTAAAATTTTTTCGGGTAGACTTCCTTTATTGTGAAACTCGTATTCTTGAGTCTATCAAAACCATGAAGATCTAGACAACGATTATAAAAGTCTGTGGGTTTGCTATTTGCTTGTAACTCATCATTTTTTTTTTACAAATTATTTTTGCTATAAAAAAAAATCTAGACAGCGATGATCAAAGTAAGATGATCAAACACTACACCATATTTGGCTGTTAGCAACGGTGTGTATCTGCTGCGTAATAAGGTCGCAACACCAGCCGGCCGTTGCTATACGTGGTGTTTCTAAATTTAGCAACGGTAATGTTGCCGTTGCTTAATTTGGGTAGCAACTGTTTAGCAACGGCTGGACATATGTTGCTAGATTTTTTACTAGCAACGGTTGAGAAACTGTTGCTAATTTTTTACCAAAAGTCAAAAAAATAACCAGGTCAAAGAAGACTTGACCTTGATTTGACCAAGTCAAGTCTCCGACTTAGTCAAAAAAAGATCAGCCTCATTTGACCCGGTCAGAACCAGTATACCCCCAAATATTTACCCTGCATCTATACACATTATTTCACCCTGCTGCAATTAACTAAAAGCCCCAAAAAATTCTCTTATTCAATCAATTTTTCTCATAAATTCTCCTTATTCAATATATACAAATTATGAACTTGAATACAACTACAACTACTATAAAAACTACTATGAATTCCACATACAAGTGTAATATCACACCACATTTACAATGATGAAGAAGCAAATAAGCTAGACAACTAAGACAAGTCAGGATACCTGTACCGCAATGAGAAGACCAATTTCCACTGATGCGAATAACACTCCAAGGAATGTTCCAAGGCAAGCAAGAAAGTCATATTTATCAACTTTATAGATATGAAGAGCTCCGTCTATATTAATCAGCCCGAGTAAAGCAGATAGAATGATTGAAGCAAGAATGGCAGTAGGAGTATAATACAATAGCCTTGTCAGAAACTCCAGTGCTAAGATCACTGTTAGCGCCATAACAACATTGGATATAGTTGTTTCAGTGCTAAGATCACTGTTAGCGCCATAACAACATTGGATATAGTTGTTTCGCAACCAGCACTGAAATTTACGGTTGTTCTTGAGAATGAACCAGCATAAGTCGCCCAACGCTTCACTGGTCAGTCAATTTCCATGAATTTGAAAATGCCACAACAAGACATTAAACTCACCTGTTGCAACATAACAAGAAGTTAAGGATCCTAAAATGTTTGTGAAGCCTATTGCAACCATTTCCTTGTTGCCATCAATATGGTAACCTTTAATGGACGCGAAAGATCTGCCAACAGCAATGGCTTCCTGAAATTCATTGTGGAAAGATGCAGTTAGCGAAACAAACCAACTATGTTCGGTATCCAAAACTAAGTACAAGTTGTTTCTGTGTACGTACGGTGAGAGCAATGATAGCGCATATTAACCCGGTTTTTGCCGCCTCTCAAGCATATTAACCAGGATAAAGTTTAGAGGACTCCACTGTTTGATCCAAAAACACATTGACAAGAGTGTTAGAATTTACGAAAGAGCGGAAATACGAAAAAAAAACATTGTAAGCATTCTGAAAAGAGTATGAATGGACTGAGGTTCAATCTGGATGCAACTACCCAAGAGCTGTGACCGGTACTGCAATGCCGAAAATTATGAAAGTGACATACTAACGGTGGTTCAAATGGCAAAGAAAAGTGGTTCTAGGGTCTCAGACAACCACCATTCGGCATCATATTGACAATACGCTGCTTCCAGAATACAGAAACACTACCTAAAAGTCTTGAACTACAATACCAAGCCTCTGACATCTAGTTAAAGATTTTTTCTGTTGAGTGTGAAACTCACTAATCCTATAGACCCTGGTGCACAGATTCTAACAATGAACTTACCGGATCGTGAAATGATCGCCAGACTGCACGACAGAGATAACATCAGTATTATTTGTGAAGTGAGTGAATCCAAGTAGTCCTTTTAGCTGCTGTAAACCAATAACAATGGATGCACCCCCCATGAACTCAACAATAGCAGAATGTGACAGAAAATCTATCAAAAAGCCCAACCTGTATACGAAAAACATAAGATATGGCGATTATCATCTGTAAATGAGCTTCCAAGTTCAAATTTTGGTTATGTATAACACGAAAACAAACTGAATTCACCTTAACAATCCGAAAGCAACTTGAAATGTACCAGCAAAAAGAGTTACAGTGAAACGAATTTCTTGTAACCAGCTGGATCCGCTACTGGATCAACTATTTTCTGAACCATGGATGATATCAAGAGCGAAACTACCGCTACAGGCCCGACCGCTATCTCTCTCGAACTTCCCATGAATGCGTAAACCAGCGGTGGAACAACATTTGTATCTGGTAAACCAAATCATAAAACCACACCATGATTTAAGTAAACACCCATTACCGCTATACAAGTTACTCTGCTGCTATAAAAATCAAAATTTAGCAAACACCCAAATCAAAATTTCAGTTTCACAAAAGACCTAACCTAATTTCAGTTTCACAAAACCATCAGACAAATCAAAATTAAGAAAATATTCTTCCTAATTTCAGTTTCATAAAAGCATCACACAAACCAAAACTAGGAAAATACCCAAATCATAATTTAAGTTTCTGATTTATACTTACGGAGTAAATCCGACAGCAGCAGCTAATAACAATCGAAGATAAGGTAACAACAGCAGCAGCGGTACCTACACCAAAAGAAGAAACCATCAATCTAAGGAGGAATAAAAACTGAAACTTAAAACAACCCTAACTTTAGAAACCCTAACTTTAAACAACCTAACTTAAAAACGAACTTACACGGTAAACCCTAGCTAGTTTCACTTCTCTAACTTTCTCTTCTCGCAGCAGATGAACCGTAATCTCACTTCTCGCAGCAGCAGAAGGGGAACCCTAGTTGTCGCTGGTTTTAGCAGCAGAGAAGAAAGAAAAGAAAACACGATAGAATGAAAATAAGGAAAGTCAATAGAGCTTTAACCCTCGACTATGCTTTTTGGGTTCACAAAATACCCATAGCTAAAACAGAAACCTATATGTGGGGTGCGAAAATAACAAAATGTGTTGCCCTGCACACACACGGTTCACACACTTAAACCCCAACTGTTGCCAAGTAGCAACATCAGGTCAACAGTTGCGTAGCTAGCAACAGTTGTTTAGTCTCTGATTTGGTGGTGTTTGGATTTTATTTTTCCATGTTTTATCTTTATGTAATCTCTTTGTTGTGGGTTGTTTAAATGATCTGGTTAGACTCAGATCTAGTCTTGTTTCGATCTGTAGATCAAGTTTTAGGTTTTACTGTTTTGCTTGTTCACTTTCATACTTGGATTTGGCGATCTTCTATGTAATGGTGCTCTTAAGTTCGGGTCACACACTACAACAAAACATGGCTTTCGTGACAAAAAAAATTGTGACCAAGAAAATTTTGTCGACAAAAGCAATATTTGGCGACCGTTTTTTTTTCATCACGATATCTTTTTTTTTGGCGACTAACTGTATTTTTGGTCTCTAAATTTGTCACTAAAATAAGAGAGAGAAAAAACAAATTCCCGCCATATGGTGGGAAAGTTTTTGTGACCAACAATAATGACCAAACTTGTTTTTGTCGCCAAGATTTCTTTGGTGATGAACTACTTTAGTCATGAGATCATTTTCTAGCGACAAAAGAAAAATATTGTCTCCAAAAATAATATTGCCGACAACTAAATTTTTTTGTCGCTAAATATATTATGTAATGGCAAAGGCATCTCGTTGCCAAAACTATTACAGGACAAATAAAAAATTTGTCACTAAATTATGTTAACAACCAAACACATTGTAGTCACAAACTGAAGATTTGGTAACAAGTACATTTGTTCGTCATAATATTTGATTTATGATGACCAAAGGAATTGTCCCTGTTTCTGTCCTTAAATATAATTTGAAGGACAAGATTGGTTCGTCACCTGTATATATATTCATCACCAACGGAGGCCTATGCCAAAGTAAAGTCTTTTTCCTTCTATTTTCTTTTACGTCTCAAGCAAACAGACAATGTAGGTGGCAACATGTTAGGAAACAATGGAATGAAAACTGCAAAAGAAACTAGCCAAAATATATCATCGATGGAGCGTTGTAGTTGTTGCAGTTTCTCATCTAGAAAGACTTTTTCCACCAGCAAGTTCTCGAAGACATCCTAACATCAGACCCAACCAGTAATGCTGTAAGGTCGACACATACTCATCTTTCTGATGTGGAAGCTTGATGGCACATCCAATCTAAAAACAAACAAGATGAGAAAACATTAACATACAGCAACGGCCTATAGAATAACACACAACAAAAATACAAAGAAAAAGTGACGCTAACCTGGTCATAGAGCCAATCGCTCTCAGTGTTGGACCAATTCCCAACAACTTACCCCCTACTTTCTGCATAATAGATACTGCCTTTTGCTTAAATGACAGTAGTTTCAATGTTTCATTAGTTTTCACAGAACTCAAACCTTCAACTGCCTGATACATGCTTCAGGGGATGCCTCCATCTGTTTAGCTTCATGTTTCTCACTGACATCATCCCCCTTCCCAGGTTCAGGCTGACCCCTTTAGATGTAGATGCAGTATGTAAGGACTGTGACATCCACCTGATCTTGACAGCGTAGATTTACGGAAGAATTTTGAGATAAAGACGCGAGTTCCGCCTTTGTCAATTCTGCCTCTTCTTTCAATCTTTTGAAAGTGAGAACATCTGAATCCAGTCTGCAACGCGAAACCGGGATGTTAGAGAACTGCTATGTGAGCAACTAACATTTAAAATCATTGAATAGTGTATATCATGGACTGAATATCACAGGGGAATAAACGACGTCGAAATTATCATTATATAAGAAACAAAAGTTAAGCAGTTGGCTTACGTATCTCATATCTCAGGATCTCCATTCCAGGATGCATAGGGATACTCATCTTCCAACAGCTTAAACACTTTGTTCGACATCCTTGTTACTTCCTCCTCCAACAGCTACATAAAATCAGCATGTCCCAGCAATACAAGATGGTGATCACTTATAACATTGTGGTAACGTTTAAGTAATGATAATATATAGACAAATCTGCAGCAGCTATAGCATATAAATTCCCGAAACCCAAATGAATCAAAACTAAAAACCGCATAAGAGGAATACACAACACTTGGGGAATCTAATATTATTGCTGAAAGACACTACAAACTATCGAAATCCATAGACAAGCAAGAATCTGAAAAACAAAATCTGAATTAACTTAAGACATCTCAAAATGTGATAGGCATATGCGATATTGTTCAAAACTAACAACCAATAACAAAACCTGCCATAAGGCTGTAATAAGCCAATGTAAAACACTTTCTATGGCGCCAAACGATTCAAATTTGCAATACGAGTCATCATGTCCGTACGCCATTCGTCTTGGTCTAATTTCATCTGGCGAATTTGCAACCCAAGTCTAAGCATATTGGCTACATTTTATATCAATACAAGTGTTGAGAGATTGATAATTCAAGAATCAGAAGCAACCCATGACACTAAACCTAGAAGAACCCCTACCCCTTTTGTTGGAACAAGGTAGAAGAGGAACAAATCAAACTCATCAACACATGCAGTTTTAGGGTGAGTACACCATAATCTAGCAAGAACAACTAAAAGACAAACCCACAATAGAGAATCATAAGGACTAACTACACGGAATAAGCAAATAAAACCCCACAGACATAGTGAGGAATATCAAACCAAACCAGCTAGACCCAAAGACCCTTAAACCCAAAACAGTAGTGCAGAAACATAAAGTCGAATGCGAATATGACCAGCATAGAACCGCTACAACAAAGTTATTTAAGAAACCCACAAAAAGAATAATCATACTCCACAGAAAGCAAAAGAGCAAGCTTCTGAATACATTAGCAATTCAGGTATTCTAATACAATATGGACTATAATCCATGAAACCCTTAGTCAAAAGAGGTTTAAAACTCACAAAATGAACAATTGATTCATGAAAAAGAAATTCAGTGAATAAGAGATGATGAAGAGATTAACTTCACAACTTTAACAAATCAGGACTCAACTTCACTAATTTAAAATTAAATTGCAATAAAAGAGATTAACTGACAAAACCAAAAGAACAAACGAAGATTGATACTTTATGAAATTAAACCTTTAAGGTTCATGGAACTTGATTAGATTCATTGAAAAGAATCAATCAAGCAGCCATATTTCAACCAAAAAACAGATACAGAGAAACTATGGAAAATACCTTAATTTTTCTTATGGGATTTGGTTGCTGCTGAGAATGAAAAAATTGCACGGATGCCTTAGGGTTTATATAGGGTATCGGAAATTGGATGAAATTCGTAACCCAAAACAAATTAGCGGGATTCATCCCGCCAAAACAAAAACAAAAAAATCTCAATTTTAGTCGGAGATTGGTTGTTTTTTGGAGGGAGATGTAAAGAAATTCGCGGGGAAGAAAATTTGCTTCCAATTTAGTCGAAATTTGGTGAAGATCTAGGGGAAATCTGGTTAGAGGAAAAAAAGGAAGGTAAAGAAGATAAGATAGACAACAAATCTGTTTCATTCTTTGGTAGATCCGTCAGATATGCGGAATATACATCAAAAAAATTAGGACTCGAGAACAAGGCGACCGACACGAGAACAAGGCACGACCAAGCTAAGACAAGATAAAAGAAAAAATAAAATAAATTGAATATATTATGGATGCATTGAGTTATTTGTCAACGTCCATTTTTCTAGTGTTTCGAGTTAAAAAAACATGATTTATTTACTTATAAGTTGGATATCAAATTCGATCGAATATGAGCTAGTATGTTTGATCCAACATGTATCGCTTAGTTACAAGTGAAAATTCGATCGAATATATTGATATTGGTGGTGAAACCGAAGTATTTTTCGCCAATATTGGTGGTGAAACCGTTTCCAGAATTAAGAATCAATGAATATTCGATAAACAATCTCGACATCCAGCTCATGAATGACATAGACGAGAAAGATACTTCGAAGGTTCAACCAGATCCAACATGTATTGCTTAGTTACAAGTGTGATATCAAATTCGATCATATATGAACTAGTTTGGTTAAAATTGAAGACATCGAGTAAAATGGTAAAGCCGAAGTTTTTTTCGCCAATATTGGTGGAGAAACCGTTTCCAGAATTAAGAATCAATGAATATTAAATAAACAATCTCGACATCCAGCTCATGAGTGACATAGAGGAGAAAGATACTTCGAAGGTTAAACCAGATCCAACATGTATTGCTTAGTTACAAGTGTGATATCAAATTCGATCGAATATGAACTAGTTTGGTTAAAATTGAAGACATCGAGTAAAATTGTAAAACCGAAGTTTTTTTCGCTAATATCAGTGGTGAAACCATTTCCAGAATGACAAAACAATGAATTTCCGATAAACAGTCTCGACTTCCAGCGCATGATTTACATAGACGAGAAAGATACTTCGAAGGTTCATCTATATCCAACATGTATCTCTCAATTACAAGTAGGGTATCAAATTCTATTGAATATGAACTAGTTTTGTTAAAATCGAGTAAAATTGTAAGATTGAAGTGCTTTTTTGCCAATATTAGTGGTGGAACCATTTCCAAAATGAAGAATCAATGAATTTCTGATAAACAATCTCGACTTCCAGCGCATGATTGACATAGACAAGAAAGATACTTCGAAGGTTCATCTATATCCAACATGTATCTCTTAATTACAAGTGGGGTATCAAATTTGATCGATTATGAACTAGTTTTGTTAAAATTGAAGACATCGAGTATAATTTTAAAATTGAAGTATTTTTTTGCCAATGTCAGTGGTGAAGCCTTTTCTAGAATGAAGAATCAATGAAATTTCGATAAACAATCTCGACATCCAGCGCTGAGTGACATAGATGAGAAAGATACTTCTAAGATTCATCTAGTTCCAACATGTCGAGGAAGAAAAGTCGTCGAGTAGATTCCAAGAAAAATTCAACTTACTATTGATCGGACTATTGGACATGCTTATAGATTACAAGAATGATTTAGCCGACAATACAATTTTATCGATTCCATTGAATATACTTCCATAAGGATTTGTCTCGATTTTTTTTTTACGGCTAAAAAAAGTGGTCACTAATGAAAACTTTTTAGAAGCAAAAAGAAACTAGTCTCTAAATCCAATTTTGAAGGGCAATTTTTTTGGTCACAGGTAAACCGAATCAGCGGCCAATTATTTTGTTTCAAATAATTATATTTAGTGACAAATTACATTGACATTGAAATCAAATTTTTGAGGCAAAAAAATTGCTCGCAAATCAAAGATGTTTGGTGGCGACTTTTTTTGTCATTAAAATTATTTTTGTTGACAATTTTATTTTGTTGTTAAAAGACGCTATCATTGACAAAAATAAATTAGTCATTAATAAGTTTATCTCGCGACCGTCTCCGATTTGGTCACAACAAACTTTCTAAGACGGGGTTTTTGAGACAACTTCGTGACCAAAAAAAATTTATCTCAGAAAATAATTCGAGACAAAAAAAAGAAGATTTCGTGACAAATTTTTTTGACACCAAAAGCCTGTTTTGTTGTAGTGGTACACTTTGATCGACGTTTGCTCAAAGTTTGGTGACGATCTCCTCCGGCAGGTATAAGAACTCCGACGATTTATCCGGCGAGTTCATAGCTTTCCGACTGGGAGAGTTTCATGTCAGCCATCTTTCAGCCCTTTTTCCTTAGAAGGAGGTGTCTTTCAGATTATTATCAAAAAATGTTCGTGGGCAGTGAATCACGCTTCAATGATTCAAGCTCTCCCGCACATAAGCGGGTGTTACTGTTACTGATTATTTAAGATTCTGCTACTTGTGATTCTGTTAGCTGAGATCATATTACTAAGATTGGTCACTTGGTCCCGTATGAAATGTTACTTTTTGGTTTGTAGTTCGGTAACCTCAGGCTAAGCCCTGGATTATCTTTTTTTTTTGGGAAAAAAAAAAGCTGTTAATGTCCGTTCATAGCATAGTTTATGTTTTTTACATTAAAATCCACCCAGGGACAGACCTAGATGGGGGCTAAACCTGGCTAGAGTCCGTCCCAAAATTTGCCAAATATTTTTTTTAAAGTAGTGATAATTTTGGTATTTTTCATAGGTTGTCCCTATTTACCACCTACACTTTCACTATTTCCCACTCACTCTCACAATTCATAAAACTAATCACTTTTTAATTCTACTTTCTCCTATTTACCACCTTTTAAAGTCAATTTGAGTTTGAGTATGATTATTATCCCAATAGTCATCTTCTTCTTCATAATTAATATTTCATTTTCAAACCCATTAAAAACCATTAATTTGGAAAGCCTAGAGCCTAGATTAAAAATGAAATAATTGGTGATTAACCTATAAAGTGTTCGACCATTGAAAATCTAGGGCAAAATTCCAAACCGTAAATGAACCGAATCTCCAACAAGTTCATGTGAATATGTTTTTCTGGGAAAACCTTTAATATACAAGGTTTAAAGGTTAGGGTGATTAATAGTGCAAAATACAAAAATAGCATATTTCCTTAAAATACAAAAATTGGATATTCCGAGAACTAGTCGATATTTGATGGACGACCAGTTCAGTTAATAATCTTCTTGTTTTAGTCAACACTTGGCACAATGGCAGTTCTACAGTACTTCTGCACCCAAATTGCATTCAAATTAAACACGGTTTTGGCACAAGCCCTATAACACACAGCTGCTTCATATTTTTAGAGATGCTTACAAATTACTGATGGAACCAACTCAAACATAAAATCTAAAGCAAACAACAAGAACTGACACAAACCCGGAGCACGCCATGACGCCAAATAGATTGTTATGAATACTCAGATCAATAAGATGCCTTATGTGCGACAACGGACATCTCTGCAAGCTCAATCACATGTTTTTGTGGTTGAATAAGAAGCTTTTGGATTTAAGTTGCGAAAGCTTGGTTTTTAACTCAGAAACT
This sequence comes from Papaver nudicaule, assembly GCA_023529015.1. Lineage (NCBI taxonomy): Eukaryota > Viridiplantae > Streptophyta > Magnoliopsida > Ranunculales > Papaveraceae > Papaver > Papaver nudicaule. The sequence goes on from JAJJMA010077440.1 coordinate 13,481, forward strand.
TCTTTCGCAACTTGCAAGAGCTTGATTCTTAACCTTTACTTGATCACGTTCTTCCATACAATGAGCCAGTTGTGCAACTAATTAAATCTCCTTGGTATGACCATTCAAATGTTGAGTTAATGGTATTATATATTTCATTCATATATGGTTGTATCTATCGTGTAGTTACTACAATAGACGAAAATTGGACGACACTTGCAGACGAAATTCTTAGTTCATAGTCATTCAGTTATGAATAACTATACAACAGTGTTAGCCGTTCGAATTTAACGACTACAACCATAAATGGTTGTTTAAAATTGAGCGACCAGTTCATCACAAACTGAAAACAGTTTCTACAGTCGTTCAAATTCAATTTTGATTAAGAGGGTTATCCAATGATTAACTTGTTTTGTTTATAGAATTTGGTTAGACGTGCAACTAGTCTTTGTTTAAGAAAATAAAATAGATTTGTCATAGTATGATAAATCATAGCTAATCACAAAGTATCCACGTGTCATAAATCAAGAGTGTAGCAGGAGAAAAAGAAAAGAGGGGGCGCCGGCTGGAAGAGGAAGGGAATAAAAAGATATTTAGGTTTCTAGTGTTTGGGTGGAATTAGGTTGGGTGTAAATACGAAAGTCAAAGAGTGGTAATTAGAATTTTAAGAAATTTTTAGAGGTGGTAATTAGGAAAACTATGGGTGGGATTTTAGGGGGGGTGGGAAACAGTGAAAGTGTAGGTGGTAAATAGGGAGAACCTTTTCATATTAGTCCATTAGTATTTTTCAAACTAACCCATAAAACGTAGCCCAGCGGTATTTTGTGGTAGTAATTCATGTAATAGAAACTCGCCCAACACATTTAGTTCATATTAATATTTTGATTGTCTATTTACCTAGATTTTAGTAGGCAAATCGTGCATACATACTCATTATGTGATTCTTATAAAAAAATAATCGGCCACACTCGTAATTTATATCATTCTAGCCCTACCTAAAAAATATTATGGGTCCGTCTCTGAATCTACCAACTTGATTATGTGCATCACCGTTTATTGATAATGGCTTAGCTATAAAATATACACCAGAACTCTTTTGGTTGAGTGTGACCAACCGATAGCCACACTGCTTTTGCCAATGGGTCACTAGTTAAGTGTCATAAAGTGCTGCTATCTATGGCTTGAAATTATTTGTACTGCGCCAAAATCTCTAAGATCAGCCTTCAAAAGTTGTGTACAGACCATAAAATAACAAACATATAATCGAAGAAGAATTAGCACTTTTACAGAGCATTCAACAATATTTCAATTGGAAATTATACAAAAAAAGACTACTCAACAGGGGTTGATTTAGCAACCTTCTCCATGGAATTTTATCGTCGTGTTATAATTGTTTTGCCATGTACACATATGGATTCAATTAAGCTCAAGTCCAGCAATTTATTACTCCCTCTGTCACATTTTAACTGACCTTACTACTATTTTCATTTGTCTCAAAAATATATCCAGCTTCTAATTATATCTATATTTTTCCAACAAACTTTCAAATATACCCTTAAAATATATGGAAACAAATTAATGAATATATATATTTTTTGATAATAATTAGATTATTTTACCTTTTATAGTTTTCAAAAATAAAGTCATATGTTTTCTCTTTATTATTTCTCAGTTAAAAATAGAAATTCACTTATTTATTTTTTTTGATAAAGGAGACATTTTATTAAAAGACTAACTCAAATGGTTACAATGCTTATCCCTATTAACAAGATCAATGATCCAGGGAAACAAAGAAGACGACTGCTCGAAGTTTTGAGCATTATTACGACAGTGTTTAGCTATTTTATCAGCTACACCATTACCATCTCTTTTAACATGAGAGATTACACAAGTATTAAAAGACTTAGAAAGAAACTGAATGTCACGAATGTGTCTCCTGTTCTCCCATCTCACAAGGGGTTGATTGGCGACAATGGACTTAACCACCACTTCTGCATCTGCCTCCACCATGATATTCTGCAACTGCAATTGTAGTGCCCAACTTAATGCCTCCTTAATCCCCAAACACTCCCCTTCCTCTGCATCTATTACTCTTTCAAGGTAAAGTCCTTTCGCTACTGTTGCATTACCTGCAAAATCACGAGAGATTAGACGTATGCCAAGCTGTGAATTGTTTAAATTAAAAGAAGCATCAGTATTTATTTTAGTGACATCAACATGCAGAGGACTCCATCTGTTTTCTCTTTCATTAGTTGAGTTCCTGCTGTTTGATGTGGAAGGCAATTCTTCTAAAGGTTGAAAGTTTCGAATGTGGTATTGCGCTCTAGCTGCCATGCCTCTTGGTTCCATTTTCTTTCCTTGATATACATGCTCACATCTCTCTTTCCAGATGATCCAGCAGCCAACCATTAATGTTATACTCCACTGTATTTGAGCTTCAGTGTTATGTTCTTGTAAGTCTTCAAACCAGCTGATGATCCATTGCTGAATAGAGCTGAACGATGTTCTGATTTGATCACTGTTTACATTGAGAATACCCCACATAACTCTTGCACTATCACATTCAAGTAGCAAATGGAACAATGATTCTTCTGCACTGTTACATATGGTACAAGTGGTTTGAATGTTTCTCTTTACTCTTGCTAGTCTGACCTTGGTCTGCACAATACCTTTTAGACACTTCCAAACAAAGATTTTGATTCTGTGTGGTGCCTTGAATCTCCATAAAGCCTTCCAAACTCTGTTGGAGACAGCATCATTCAACTCTGGAGTGTTGTAGTAGCCATTCTGAACCGTATTGTAGGCACTTTTGACTGAGAATCTTCCATCTTTGGCTGGTTTCCATATCAATGTGTCTTCCTCCTCATGACATACTGCCATGCTTAAAATTTTTTGTGCAATTTCTTGGCTGAACATACATTGAATGAGAGATGTATTCCAGCTGTTAGAATTTTCCTCCATTAGTTCACTTACCCATTGCAGTTGATGATAAACAGTGCATGTTGTTGCAACTAGACCTTCATGCCCAATAACCCAATGATCCATCCATATTCTTGTTGATTTTCCATTATTGACTAACTTGAAAACGTTCTTCTTGAGTACGGCTAGGCCTGATTCGATTCCTTGCCACACATACGAAGTTTTTTCCTTGTCAGTGCTTGTGTGAATAAAACACTCTCCTGGAAAGTATTTGGCTTGTAGAATACGAACCCATAGAGCTTCAGGTTGAGTAGCTATTCTCCAGGCTACCTTAGTGAGCAGAGCATTGTTGAGTGCTTCCAGATCTCTAAAGCCTAGTCCACCAACTTCCTTAGCTTTACATAGTGAATGCCAGGATAACAGGCAAGCTCCTTTGTTTGATCTGTACCCCCACCAAAATTCTTTCTAAAGACTCCAGTTCTGATATTAACGTCTTAGGAAGCTTGAAAGAGCTCATTTGATAAGAAGGAATCACATTAAGCACATGCTTGACCATGGTTGTGCGTCCTCCTTGGTTAAGTGTCTTTGATTGCCAATCCGTGAATCTCTTTTCAAATGATATCTTTATATCTTCAAAAGCATTTAGTTTTGAATTTCCAATCAGCAGAGGTGATCCCAGGTACTTCTCCTTTTTGTCCATGTCTACTACACCCAATACATTTTTAATTTTTGCACATCTTGCTGCTGAAACCCCTTTTCCAAAGTGTACATCTGATTTATCATAATTGATGACTTGGCCAGATTGCTCTCCAAATAGCTGCATGGTTTGTTTCAAATGGTTAACACTGCATAAGTCGGCTTTAGTAAAAATCAAACAATCATCCGCAAAAAGAAGATGATTGATAGTTGGGGTTGTACTTGATATAGAGAGCCCTTCAATGTACTTGTTACAATGAGCTTTACAAAGAGTTCTCGAAAGAAATTCCATTGCGAGTATGAACAAGTATGGGGATAATGGATCACCTTGTCGAATTCCTCTTGTGGGTTGGAATTCTTTGCAAGGTGAGCCATTTAGTAACACTGCCAACTTAGTAGTGCCTATACATTGCTGAATTAAATGGCACCAGTCATCAGAAAAACCGAAACATTTTATCACCTTCAGTAGGAAGTTCCACTCTAACCTGTCAAATGCTTTTGACATGTCAAGTTTGAGTGCTAGCCAGCCAGTATCACCTGTTTTCTCCTTCATAGAATGAATTAGTTCTTGAGTTATAATAGTATTGTCTTGTATCATTCTGCCTGAAACATAGGCTGCCTGGTATGGACCAACTATCTTTGGCATTAATGGTTTCATTCTGTTGACGAGAATCTTGGAAATCAGCTTATAAGTGGTGTTGCATAAACCTATTGGCCTGAAATCCACTGGTGACATGGGTTTCTTCTTCTTTGGGATGAGAGAAATGAAAGTCTTGTTAATCTGTTTGGAAATGAACTTAGTTTGGAAAAACTGCTGAATCATCTGACAAACTTCATTCTTGACCGTATTCCACTGAGTTTTATAAAATCCAGCAGAAAAACCATCCGGACCGGGTGCAGACCAGTTCTCCATGCTTTTTAGAGTATTATGTATCTCTTCACACGATGAGATTCTCAACAGTGCTTCATTTTCCTCACTAGTAATGATACTTGGCAAGACAGAATATTGCCTGTCTTCTAATACCGAGTTGGTTGTTGTGCTGATGTTCTTGAAATGTGCTGTGACAAGATGTGCCATGTCCTCTCTTTTCGTCACCATAAACCATTTGCATTCTTCAAGCTGTCCACCTTGTTTCGCATCTTATTCCTGTTGGTTATTGTGTGGAAGTACTTAGTGTTGTAATCCAAGTCATTCATAAACATATCTCTCGATTTTTGCTTATTGAAGTCGAATTGGATTTTATGCCATTTTTGTATGTCAGCCTGCACTTCTATGATTTTTGCTGTGTTGGAATCTGATGGTTGCTTAACCTGTAGCTGGCTTAGTTGCTCTTGTAGTTCATCCACCTTCACGTTAATGTCTCCAAAGTATTCTCGATTCCATCTTATGAGGGCCTGTCTTGTGAATTGCAGTTTCTTGATTAAGATGAAAGCAGCAGATCCGTGTACTTCTCGACTCCATGCTTCAGCAATTTGGATAGCACAAGATTTATCATTAAGCCATGTGTAGAAGAACTTGAAGGGTTTCCAGACCTTTTTCTCATCTGAATTAGCTATGAATAAAATAGGACAATGATCACTGCCTATTTGATTTAAATAAACCAGCTTTGAATTTATGAAATTATTGCTCCACTCTCCATTTACCAAAGCCAAATCAATTCTTGATTTTTTTGAACCAGTTCCAGTGTTGTTGTTTGACCAAGTGAATTCTCTGCCCGAAAACCCCATGTCTTCTAAACCAACACTTGTGAGCATTGACTGAATACCAATGTCAGTAGCACAAGAAGTAGATGAAGTAGTAATTGAAGAGGAGCATGACAGGTCTTTTAAATGAACATTCAAATCACCAATCAACACCCATGGCTGCTGTATATTCTGACCAAGCTCCTTGATAAACTCCCACTGCTGTTTCTTCTTCTGAGGATTAGAATATCCATAAACACAGCTAAGAAGCCATTCCGGTTTGCTCGGATCAGCTTGCACAAGAACATGTATCATGTTATTTTCCTTGCTAACAACTTCACAGCTAAATCCATTCTTCCACATAAGTACTAGACCCCCTGACAGACCGACTGAGTCTAGGATAGCCTTATTAGGAAAGCCAAACGGTTTAAGCAGTGGACTGACTTTTGTACAATCGAGTTTTGTCTCACATAAAAATACCAGGTCTGGGTCTTGAGTCCGTATAAGATCCCTCAAATGATCTCTAGTGGCCTGTGTTCTAAAACCTTGGACATTCCATGATAGTACTTTCATGTTGTACAAACTAAAGAGGAACAACAGATTAATTGTAACTATGATGAGGTAGTATGAACTGTTTTTGATGATGACTTTGATGGCTTTGAATGCAATGATTTCCTCTGGAATCGATGTCCTAACAACTTGTAGAATTAATGCAAAACCGTATGATAAATGATTGGTCCTATGTCTAATGACAGCTTTAAATGAAATAGTAATTCCTAGAATTAATACACTACAGAGTAATATGGTTACTAGTGATGAGTTATATCTACAATGATATGCCAATGATCTAGCTAATGAGTGAATGCAGTTGTAATTAAGATAGGATTCAATAGTCAAGAATCTATGTAAGAGACTAGTCTTAAATGCAGAAAATTTTAAGAACTGATGCTTATTCTTGCCTAATTTAAACCAGAAGAGTAAAAGGTTTTCTGTATGATTTAATGCAAATAATGATGATGAGAAATAAATGCACCTATTAACATCAAAGCTTAAGGAAAAACGTGAGGACTTTAAATACTGCGATAATAAAATGTGTAAGTTCAAAACAAGATTTATATGGCAGAGTTTAGCTACCTGATCCCCCTTTGACGAGCTGATTGTCCCCCCTATTCCAGCAGCTAGATTCACATCCCTTGGGTTTGACATCACTGGTGTGAGTATAGGTGCATTCTCTGAGTTGCACAAGATGTTTGCAGACATACTCGCTGAGGATACAATAAGAAATTGATAAGTTATAATACAGTGGTATTATCCTTATTCTCTCTATAATTGATAAGGATACAATAGGAAATCCATTTGATCTCCTTATTTTTTTGACTTAGTCAAAGCGGTTAGTTAAAATGAGACGGAGGGAGTAATATACTTCCCCTATTGACTAATGCAACAAAAATTCCCACAAAATGCCAGGAAATAAGTATCAGTATGGGATACAATGAAGATAAAGAAAACTGGAAGGCGGGTAGAGATTCATGAAGATGTGCCTCATTTCAATAACATGTCACAGAACTGAAAGCCACAACTAAACTACCATTACTGCACTGAAAAACCATCGGTGTAAAAAAAAATGCTAGGGAACATAAATTGATCCTGTGAAAAAAATGCTTGCGCCAATGTAGCCATTAGCTTAATCAAATCGTTGGCATTAGCTTAAAAGTTAAAATCATGGTCAAATCGTTAAGTGAAACATAACTCATATCATCCGATTCACATCTATTCCTCTGCTGTAAGGCCCAGGCCCATAACTTGTACATCCAATTCCCACTCGAGTAATAAAGCTTTCTTTTGCTCTGCACTTTCCACATCAGAACCAATTTTTCCACCAAACCCTAACAAATTCTATGAAAATTAAAAGGGTTTCATGGATTATTTCAAGTATCTTCCTGTGGAGATTATATTGGACATATTAAGTCGAGTACCTACTGAATCAGTCTTGGAGTGTAAGTTAGTATGCACAGATTGGAGAAATCATGTTAGTCATCCATCATTCTCCAAGATGCACTTTCATCGTATTGATTCTGGTAAGTTGGGTTTTATTGCTATTACTCACATTGGGTTATTAAATGATATAAAATCTCATTATTTTGAATACAATAATAAGTCTACTACGTCACCCATTCAGAAAATAAGAAGGATTAATTTAACTTGTCCGGTTAGGGGTTATAGACTTGTTGGCTCATGTAATGGGTTGATTTGTTTTGCTAGAGGACCATGTGTTTGGATTTGTAACCCTATCACCAGAGAACAAGTAACGCTTCCAGAAATTGAGAGAGATTGTAATATTCATGGGAATAGATTTGGTTGGACGTGCGGATTTGGATATGTTTCTTCAACCGATGAGTACAAAGTTGTAGGAATAAATAATGTTGTGACCAACATTGTAGATGTGTGCATTTACACCCTAGGCAGTGGAGTTGGCTGGAGAAAGCTTGGAAAGTTCGATTTCGAAGCCAACCAAGTACGGGAGCAAGATATCTTTGCCAATGGAGCTCTTTATTGGCTGGACAGAATGTTAGATATCATTATCACCTTTGATTTGGCCGAGGAAAAGTTTTGTGAACATCTTTCACTACCTCCTTTGCCACAACACGGTGGTTGGTGGGATTATTATTGTATAGGGGTTTTGGATGGCTTTTTGTATATATATGTTCGTCAAGGAGTTGACTGTTTTGATGTATGGTTGCTGAAAAAGAAGAGTGTCAATTGTGAGATGAAAGAGCAAGAGGAACATCAGTCATCTGGTTGGATTAAAGAGTTTAGGATTGACACTAGCACATTGTTTGCCGTTATGAAGAGTAGTGGTGTCTTAACTTACGTTGGCAGATGTCTCCACATTTATGGCACAAAAACTTCAACCTCGAAAAAGATTGTTAAATTTAAGAATTTTCTTCAGCGAGTATTCCCTCACCAGAACACCCTAGTTTCATTGCAAGAATTAGGCGAAGTAGATACGATACCAATGGAGTCGGTTGAAATTGAGGAGACAACAAGCCGTGAGCAGCTGCAGGAGTATACAAATACTTATTCTTTTAAACCGGTAAGCGTTGTTGAGTTTTATAGTGATTTTGATTTGGAATGTGTTAAATGCTGAGACTGACTTAGTGAGTAATATATCGAGACTACTGTTATTTTGCCTTCATATCATCTATACAACTTTATGGGATCATTATGTACTTTCTTATTTTAAGCTATGATGCTTTGCTAGCTTTCTTATTTATGCCTGGCGTTTTGACTGCAGCAACGCATGGTAGTGAAATTTGTCTTCATTCCATAATAAATATCACAAGAACATTAGTCACCTAGCTAGACAGAATTCTCTGTGATGATGTAACATCAATTACATAGGTACCTCGCAGACAACTTTTAGTTATAGTCTTGAGAACTGCTGACTAGAGTTTTAGCAGACTAGCTAGTATCAAGTTTACATTCAAGGGGCTTATGCTTGTGTAGTTGTCTAGCACTTTCTTGTTTTGGATCGTTCAAGACTGATCTGTCTATACATTTCAGTTTCAAACATAACATTGGATTGCTGTCCGTAACCTAAACAAGATGAAGAATGTGTTGTGTAGCACTTGTTACGTAGTTCTCTAGCACTTGTATGTAGATTTATTTTTTACTTCATGTTCCTATAGTTAAATGTGTTGTTCTGTGTATCAGTCTGTGTGTTTATGATGATACTCTCCATGTATCTAGAGTACATTTTGTTGGGTTTAGATTATTTTGGGAAACCATTTTTGTTGATTAGTAAGTTATTTAGATGCCTTTCCTTGTTGTTTTCCTCTTTGGCCTTACATTCAGAAGGTTGGGTTGGCAGCAGGTCTTTTTCTGGTTCAATCTAAATATTTGTTTACAACTTGTTCTCTGCCCCTACCAACAAGAAGGAACTAGTGTATGTTGTGTTAGGAGATGTACCAATAAGACACTTCAAAAATCAGCCCACTGGTATAGTTAATCTTGTGTCCTGCATGGTCGTAGAATCTTTCAAGTCGGATGCAGAAACTAGATGATCATATGCTTTTAAGTATATGCACGAATGCAACAAAAATGTCCACCAGTGTACCCAAGAGATTCGTGTAGAGGAGGAACATTTGCCTCATTTCAATAGCATGTAACGAATGTGCAGTAGTAACGTTACATAACAGAAGCCACCAGTCAGTTAACTACTGTACCACAAACCAATTATCTCCATGGAAATAAAATGCATTGAAAAACCATTGGTGTGAATTTTATTTTGCTTGCTCCCATGTAACATCAACCATTAGCCTAATCAAAAATCGTCAGCTTAAAATCATCTAGTTCCGTATGAATCTTTGAACTTGTTCCGTGACACGAAATGGCTTTGTCTAGGGCTGTCAATCTTTGATATCCTATAGGATATTGGTAAATCCGATACCGATAGTGTTAGTGCTATCGGATATCCGATATCCGATAATATCCTATAGGATATCGAAAATCAGATATCGTTACCGATAGCGTTAAGCTATCAGATATCGGATATTTATCCGATTTCTTAGGAAAACAAAA
>JAJJMA010077441.1:0-20426 GCA_023529015.1 Papaver nudicaule
TAAGTAATGTGATTCCTATATAAGGAGGTTTAGGCTATGAGATTAGCTATGAAGTTCCTAATGGAATTCTCAATGAAGATGTGAGGAATTTATCCCACCTCTTGGGGTGGAGTTTTGGTGAGAAGAGAGACCATTCTCTAGGTGTTGGGAGATACATTGTTGTTGTTGAAAGAGTACATCGTTATGGTTTGGTAAAGAGAAGATCGTCTTGTTCGTTTATGGTGGAAGATATACAGCGTTGGTGTTGGAAGAGACATCGTTTAGAAGCTGATCATCTGGTTAATCGAGGTAAGTATTATCTCGATTGGGTGAAGGCGTTTTTCGTGATTATGGAATGTTTGTTCAAGAGAGTTATTCCAGGGTTTATGAATTCTAGGGTTTATGATCAACACAATGTTGGATCATAGTTTGTCGATTGATTTGTCAATCATTGAGTGTGTAATTCTCAATTTGGTGGTTCCATATTAATAATGAAGAAGTCTTCGTCGTTCCCGTGGATGTAAAGCAATGTACACACATTGTGTATTATTGTCGAACCACGATAAATCTTGTGTGTGCTTTACTTATTGCTTCTTTTATGTTTGCATCTTGTTTATCTTCGCTCTATATGTCGATCTAAATAACGGTTCCTGGAGTGATTATATTCTCATTATAATCCCAACAAATGGTGCGGTGAAGGTGGAGAGGATCGAAGTTAGAGGGGAGATGTTTGTTCCCTACGGGTGGTGGAAATTTTTTCTTTCGAAGGATATGATGCTTTCAAATATTCAAGGTATAAGGATTTGAAGTTATTAAATATTCGAAGGTGCATAGATTGATGTTATCTAGTGTTCGAGTTTGATAAGGATTTTTTCTGTCAGAAAGTGTTTCGACACTTTTTTCTTCTGGGGCTCTACAGACTTCGTTACAAGGCAGAATTTGATAGTTGACCCCAATTTAGAAAATAGAAATACTCACCTTTCTATTGGAGTTGAAAAATAAAAAATCGGAGTTCGTTTGATCGGTGCGATATGTGCGGGAATTTGAGTTCAGGAATTTTCCTGCAGTTTTCAATTATGAGACAGTTCATGCCGAAGGTCAGAACTCCTAGACCGTAACTCGAAATGCTAAGCTCTTTTAAGACGTTACAGTAGAGCCATAGGCGAACATTTTTTGTGAAGGAAGCGTTGCCTAATTCGGTACCGGTTGTTGCCAGTTTTCGTCACAACTGACTGCTACGTCAGAGACTGGAATTTTCGACGGGCTTGGTGTAATCAATTGTGTTTGTGAAGCAAGTTAAAGTGTTTGAGAAGAATGGGATTACTTTGAAGTAGTTCGCATTCGTTTTTCGGTGCTCTACATTGAAGAATTTGATGAATATTTCTTGAAGCATATAACCCTATGCATTCCGAATAGCTTCGGGTAAGTGTTCTTTACTTCGTTTCATATGAGACTCTTGTGGATTATTTGGAGTTGGTTTTTCGTTTGGGGTGTGCTTGCTAGGCAATCACATTTTTTGAAGGAAGCTAGAGTGTTGTGGTTTGATGAGATATAAGCTTTGGTTTGTATATTGGTTGAAGTAAAGGTGACAAGTTTAGTGTGTTAAATTCTTGTGGTTTTTCCAAATCGAGGGAACAATTTTGATATCTTAAAGGATGTAAAGAGGAAGTTAGACTCGGCTATTGCATTAGTTACTAGGTTCAAGTAATGGGAATCTTTTAGTAGGTTTCGTTTGTGGAAGTATTGACCATTAGCACGATTTAATACATTCAAGTTTCGAGGAGTTTGATTTCGTTACTTGTTGCATATGGCTACAAGTAAATTGAAGTGTGATGATTATATGATGAGACGTGGTATTCTTGATACTTCCTATGAGGGAGATATTAGATGTGGTGGAGTTATGGTTTCTTATATTCTTCAATAAAAAAGAATTTTGTCAACAAGGTTTGGTATATGCATTTTAAGCATGCGATTGAGAAAAGGGTTATTCTTGTTGTGTTTCTGTGAACGTTGTAGCTTTGAAGGGCGTGTACCTTTGGAGAGTGACGTGGCCACAGGTTTTGGTATCATCATACTTCATATAGATGATACATTTCGTGACATCCATTTGGATATTTTGAACATCTTTTTTATTTTTTCTTGGAGAGAAGCTGGGGTAGATTGTGATATTTGTTTCGATGGTTTCTTGGCGGAGGATTATGTTTGTATAGCTTGGGGAATCATTAAATTGTTTGAAGTGCAAGACCACTTGAGAAACAGGTTGGTCTTTTTGTGTTATTGATACGTTCCAATTTGGATGTGAAGACCCGTTTAAGAGGGCTAGAGTATCATGTGGGCACTTTATATTTTTAAGGTACAATTCTAGTGGTTGGTGTAGATAGCGATTTTATCGCATACTACACGGAGAAAGCACAGTGCATGTTGTTCAAATTTCGTGGACAATTTTTGGGGCTGAAATTTCGGTGTGCTATCTCATGAAACTATTATCATCTGCGGCTATTTGGTGAAGTACTTCTGGATTGTGATTAAGTTTCGGTTGCCAAGTTTGTTTCTCGTACAAGGAAATAATTTTGGTGTTTGTGTTGAAGAAGGTGGTTCTTCTTTTTGATATGGAAGTTGTAATTCTTGATCAGTTTGGGACTCTCACTGGAGAGAGTTATGTTATATCAATGATGATGATGTGAGAGGTTTCGTTTTGGGTAAAGCAGTATGCTTCCTGGCTCATCTACTATATACATTATTGATATTGTGGTTTCAATAGTAACATAGACGGTAGAAGATGAGGTTAGAGATTTATGTAAAGAAGTCTCTTCAGCAACAATTTAGTTTATCATTCATTTTTCTTCTCAGTTTGGCGTGAGAAGATAACATTATTGTCTTGGATAGTTCTTTAGGAACATATTATGGTTGCCTAAAAGTAAGAAGACAATGGGTGAGCACAACAATGTCATGGATATTTACTTAGGAGTTGGAATTGCCTAAGGTTAAGAAGACAGTCAGTTGTGTGTGGGTCTTTTATGTTTTGTGAAGGATGGTTTACTGGATCTCGTTTGGAATAGTGATTGGTATACGTTTGTGGCAAGGTTGACTAAAGTATGCAGAAGACAGAAAATGTGATTATTTTACTCCGCGGTTAAACACATGTCTATCAGAATCCTGTTAGTTTGGTGTTGGCAGTTTGAGGAAACTGCATTCTTGCTTGGAGATTTGGTGGAGGACATTAGTTTGTCACAACCCGGTTGAGGTTGCTGGTTTAGGTTGGAAGTTTGGTATGTCAGCTTTTAGAGTCTCTGGTTCGTTTGATCACAAAGTTAGTGATTTGTGAAGCTTGACATGTTTGGTTTCTTCTTATCTCGTTATTTGTTTCGGGGATATGTCACGGCAAGGAGCAAGTCGATGTTCGCTTGTATTAAATAAACAATTGAGTTTGGAGTTTTTGAGATGACGAAGTTTTGTTCTGCTAAGAAGACACTTAGGTGGACGTTTGGACGAGATTTGTTGACTTCGGTCGTCTGGCGGTTAAGTTGCCACTTGATCCAGTTTGCTCGTCGTTGAGGCCCGTTGGATTTCGGAGGCTCAAATTAGTAGGATATTTCCTAGATGAAGTTTTTGGTTCTACTAAGGGACACTTGGGCAGAAAATTAGAGACTACAATTGTGGTAGTTTCACTTGTTGAACGACTTAAGGGATTTTTCGCTGAGGTGGAGATTTGTAAAATCACCTAAAAGGTTGGATTGTTAAATCATGAGTTGGTGAAGTTCATATTTGATCACTCTCTTCTGATGGAGGTTCTATGGAACATTTTGTGAACTACGGTGTCGGTTTGATTCCTTATGGAAAGGATACGTAGGCAGTTTTTGGCGCAACTGATTTCAGAAGATGGAGGTGATGTCATGTTGATCGTCTCATGCATGAATGCATGATCCGAGGTGGAGAATTGTTGGTTAGGTCGGTGGTTTTGAGTGGGACAACTCAAACTTGGTAAGTAACTAGGATTAAGAGTTTATGTTTAGGATAAACTAAACTCTAGTCGGTCAAAGAGTTTGGGATAAACTCTAATGTTTACTTATTCCTTAAGAATAGTGACTTAAGAGCCAAGGCTCTTAGAGTTAATTTAGGAAACTTTATTCTTGTAGGCTAAGTAATGTGACCCCTATAAGGAGTTTTAGGCTATGAGATTAGCTATGAAGTTCCTAATGGAATTCTCAATGAAGATGTGAGGAATCATCCCACCTCTCGGGGTGGAGTTTCGGTGAGAAGAGAGACCATTCTCTAGGTGTTGAGAGATACACCATTGGTGTTGAAAGAGTACATCGTTATGGTTTGGTAAAGAAAAGATCGTCTTGCTCGTTGATGGTGAAAGATATACATTGTTGGTGTTGGAAGAAACATCGTTTAGAAGATGATCATCTGGTTAATCGAGGTAAGTATTATCTCTATTGGGGTAGTATGTAATTCTCTATTTGGTGGTTCCATATTAATAATGAAGAAGTCGTCATCGTTCCCGTTGTTTTTGACTGAAAAACAATGCACCGTCTCTGGGTACTTTCGTAATGCTCGAGATCAAAGTCGAACAAGACAAGCCTAAACCAAGTCAGTTCAAGTCTTGTTTCGGTCACAGAGAGGATAGAGGTTGATCTAGGGAGGGAAACAACGAAGAAACTTGAGATCAGGTTGAGGATGTGTGTTTTTGGGTGTAAGAGTTCAGGATCTCCGTCGTAAGGCTGACCGGAAATCTCCAAGGCTAGAAGTGTGTTGTATTGCTCAGGTGTTTTGGTTCTGAGAATGTTTTTGAATGCTCTAGAAAGATGTTCCGCCTTGGAAGATAGAGGAAGCCTCTATTTATAGTGTTGAACTCACCCTGGTCTCTCGACAGAGAAGGTGGAAGTCGTGGAAGTGGAGGAGTGGAGGACATGAGTTGTGCTCTGTAATTGCTAGAGTCGTGTAGAACATGTCCACTCAGCACCACCTTCTCGTAACTGTCCATCATCTCTATCAGATTCTTTCTAACTGTCGTAGACCGCCAGACCAATACCCCTAAAGTTATCCCCCCGTGTGATGTTTTGATATCTCAAGTGGTGTGCAGATATTGCATGGTTATGTTGAGTTTGAACAGCGTCGTGTGGCTATGACTCTGTGGCCAATGTGAGTGTGGCGCTAAGAGACATGCATAGTGGATGTATAGCAGCAGCCTTGGCCATTGGCCAAGGCCAAGAACTCATGGCGCCATGGCACAACAGCAACGACCTTGGCCATAGGCCAAGGTCAAATCTCGTGGCGCCATGCATCATGGCGCCACTGCACTGGTATTACGGCCTTGGCCACTGGCCAAGGCCAGCTTTGGTATGGCTCCATCCTCATGGCGCCATGGTCCAGGAGACCTGTGGGGAATAATTCGGACGATCCACGTGTCATCATCCTAGAAGAAGAGCAAGACATCGCCTTATGAACGCGAAGAGAGTCGAAGACTAAGACTACGAACCATGGACCACCACCCGAAGATGTCGCCTCGATCCACCAATCCGTCCGAAGTAGTTACCCAAGCTCCCCTCGGAGAATATACCAAGCCCGAAGAAGAAGTCTGCCGAAGAGATAAACCGACATACGAGAGCCGAAGTCACTTGAAGACGAGGCGCACCGAAGACCTCCTTTACTTGGTAGCTAAGATAATGGCACTTGTGTAATTATCATGTAAATTTCCTCTATATAAAGGAAATATCCCCAAAGGAGAGAAGGATCTTCTTTTACTTTCTCCCTCTTCCTCCCTCTTCCTCTACTCATCTTTTTCCCCAAAAACTAGATCTAGATCTAGAACTCTTCTCTAATGGAGATTTGTGTAATCAAACACCAAGAAAGTAATAAATTCATGAGATGGGTTGCATTCATCGCACCATGTATCTTCTCCTAACATGTGTACCTTGATTGATTGATTAGGGTTCATACTTGTGATTCAAATATCTAATGGCTGTTGAGTATGGAGATTATATGCAGATTTATACTCGTACAGTTTGGCGCTAAAAACAGGGATGATTAAAACAACTTAGGGTTTGCCTGTGTTTTGGAGGTTCAAAATAAAGATCTATTAGTTCCGGCGGCAGATCCGGCGATTACAGTAGCAGGTCCGACAAGTTCAACGGTAGATCCAGCGGATATAAGTATTTCATGGGTATTTTCGTCAAAATACAGCAATGTTCAGAAAACAAATACCATCCGAGCTCAATTCCAGTGGAATTGAAAGAAAAATTAAAACAGAAGAATCATCATCAACAAAAAAGACGAATCCTCCTCTCATCTCTTAAATCTCGTCTCTAATTTTCAGATTTGTCAGTTTTCAAGCAAAATCATAATAAGCTTCCGTAAAAAGATAGGGCTTGTCAGTTGAGAAATTTTTTTCGTTTTTCTTAAAAATCTTGATTCAAAACTAATTTTATCAACAGATCCACAATCAGCAGACTTAAGTCACAAAAACCTATTTAGGATCTTACGAAAATTACAGCAATATGATTGTTTTAGGCCTGATTTGAGGCGTTCATTTTACCCTTTATCGACACTGTATACAGAAATTACTGTTGTAATTTTAAGCTCTCGATTAATCACTAATTTGATTTGATGTTACAGCAAAATCGGCAATCAATAAGAGATTCATCCCGTTGGTGTATCTAAGATGGAGCCAGTTTCGCCATGGATCGAAAGATGGTGAATATTACTTATAGAGTGTGCTGTTGAGAAAAGAAGAACGGGGAAGAAGACTGTTGCAACAAGTTCTCGTCAGTGAACCTAGCCCGAGGAATACCATTTCTAATCAAACCCAAAGATCAGCATACAACGAGCCCGAAGGGTGAATACATAACAATGGAACTACGTCAAAATGTTTCACAGGAAACAGTAGAGCATGGATCAGTACTTTCAAACACACAGCACATCAGTCCATCTCGATGAGAGCTTCGTTGATAATCTCAAATTTATACTCAAAGGGACCTCGATGATGATTGAAGTCAGATTTGGAGAATGGCTAGCTCAGCTCGTCCTTTTGAATCCTCGACGATGATTGAAGTATGTTGCCCGAGGAAATACAATGAAAATTTTCGTCGATGCCAGAATCAGCATCAGCAACCCAACTTCGATGGAGCCCCTTCTTTTCTCAATACAATACGCCACTAACCTCGAGGAAGCAAGCAGATATACCTCTCTGAACTCCGAAGCAAACACTCGAAGAAACTTTGGTGCCACAAAATCAGTTAACTTGTAACAACAATATCGAAGCAAGGACTCAGCTCGGGAAGGATCAACAAACTCAGGCACCCATAACGACGACACTCGAAGGATAACAAAACACAACAAGGCAGTCAACTTCGATGCCAACCTCGATAGCATAACATCAAAAATCTCGAAGCAGTAAGCTCAACCGAACCTCCTCGATGATACAACATCACTTCGATCAAACTTCGGAACCATCCTCGATCAAACTACGACATCAGCTTCGATCATCAACTTCGAACAACAACCTCGGACAAACAATTTCGATGGCGACCAACAACATCGGAGTAGCAATTTCTTCCTGTTGCAATCATCTTGGAAGCCAGACAACAGCCTTCATCGAAGTATATGTTGTAGACAGGTTACCTCTCGAGGATTAGTGTGTATCAGTACTGGTCCGAAGGAGCATCGAAGCAATATTCTTGAGACGATACAACAATTAAGTTTGTCAAAGACAGCATCTCAATCAAACCGCGAAACCAACTTCGGTCACCACCTTCGGTCAGACTTCGATGGCACCCATTCTCTCCTCGATGAACACGGTAACTTCCCCGAAGCAACTTCACTAACAGACCTTCGATGACTCACCTTCGATGGCTATCCTCGATCGCCAATAGTATCTGGAGACACTCACTTAGGATCAAATTAGCAAACCAATCTCGGTGAGTACACAGTTCAACTTCGGACAACCTTACTTCAATCTCCAACAGTTCTCTCGAACCATATCATACAACCTCGAAGGGACAAATCAACTCGGTGATAGCTCGACAGACTCACATCTCAAACAAAGATTTCCACTTCGATGGTCACTCTCGATGTTGATAATCCACTTCGGTGGCCTAATAAGTCACCATTACTGTAGGGGGTAAAACCCGTCGGACCACGTGTCTCGCATCCAGGAAGCATAACCACGCCGAGAGGACCATACCGAGAAGATGGGCAGCGATGTTTCGGGTAGGTGAAGGAAGAGAAGTTACGTTTGTGCAAGGGAAAGACTCGGAGTGAAAGGGATTCGGACTACAGCGAAGGACCGAAGCCCAAGATCCAGCCTCGGAGTGTAAACCGCCTTACTCGACAGAAACTGACACCACCACGATTGAGTCTTTTGTCTTCATTAGCTGTAAACCACCCAAGCTCGGCCCTATAAAAGGCGAGCTTGGAAAACATTGTAAGGGTTGGATTCTTGTTTGGTTGAGCCTAAGTAGCAAGAGAGAGATTAGGTTTGTAATCTCCTCTGGTTCCTTAGGGTTTTATTCATGTAATCTCAGCATTAGTAATACACAGAGAATCTTCTTTATCTGGTCTTGATTATTTTACTTAGTTCTAAATCACTGTTCATTGCATCCCCGATGCTGTTCTTGATGTCTTCGGACTGCTAAACCACTACTAAACATTGTATGTGCGAGTAGATCTGATGGATGTAGTACCTCGAGTGCTTATGCAGATTTTCTACTCGTACAATTACAAACCAACTACTTCGGGCAACCGGCTATGAAATAATCTCATCTCATCTCATCTCAATGGGTACATTCAACACTTGGAACAACAACCTCAGAGCAAGAACACAGCTTGATGTAACCAGCAAATTCACAAAACACACCACAAATTTACGACAGCGAGGAAAATTTGATACGATACGATACAACGGTTAATAATCAACATTTGAGGAAGACCATCTTCGATTAAATCCCAGGTCCGTGCTCGACGGAGAGTCAACAGCAAGCTAGTAGCACCTCAGAAAAAGACTCAGCTCAAACAGAACCAGAGCCTGGACACAACCTTGTACGATATACACAATTTCGATGACTCAATGTCAGCAATCTTGAAGCAATCTTCTCAGAACTAGAACGAAGCAAAAAATCGCTACAGCGGCCCCACAGTTTTGCCTTTCGGAACAACAAACTTCACAATAATATTGGAACAACAAACTTCACAATAATGTTGGAACAACAAACTTTGTTAAAGCTCAGGCATTAACTACTTTCACAATACTCTCAAAGTCACGACTTCATCATTTCATCAAAACAATTTATGACACTCGAAGAATGGAGAAACAATGGTCTTTCGGAAAGAAAGTTGTAGCTGCAGTCTTCTCGGAGCTGAAGACATAACACTTCAACCACCAACTTCAAACACAAACATCGATGGTCAGTTCCAATCACTTCGATGGTCAACTACCTCCAACCAAAATCAATTATTTCGTCGTAAGATCGATGGGTGTGTACCTGTCAACCCAAGCAAGGGTCTCCAAGTCGTTCAAATTACTTCTGTGATAGTGAAAATCATGCAGGAAAGGGAAACTTTCTAACCTTTATTCTATATTACTTCAAGTTCTAAACCTTTAGTTCAAATGCTAATATGGGTGCACATTCCCCACGTAGAATTTTTTGTCAACTAGAATAAGCTTCTAGACTTAAAGTTATCATTTGATAACGCACATCCTATATCAATAAGCAACTAGCCTGCATGGTTCTCTAGCTAAAACCAAGTTGTCTTCAAACAGTTGGTCTAAAAAATCTCCCATTAGGTTACATTCCAAATATGAGACAAGCTTTATATTGTACGAAGCTAAAATGACAACATGATAAGAAACCTGGGGGTAGTGGGCTCATCTTGGAAGATCCAATCAAATCCAGCACAGTAGCTTGAAAGATCACACATACATAATGTAGGTTAAGAAAATAGTGCAAGTAATAATTATTTAAAAGGTAAACATGCAAAATACTATAACTAAAAGTTAGCTTGCTTATATTTCATTCTCCTACTTACACCCATAAGTTGCAGGTGCAAAACGAATTGAGAAATGTTACACTACAGATACCATACAAACATGGATCAGGTCGTCGAAACTTAGACCTTGGCGTCAAGAGCAGTCAGCTATCAAAAATGAAACAAGGATCGAGAGCAAAACTCAAATCAATTCGGATACAAGCTCGCACTCGTAGTCTCAACAACCTTCTTGGGGGAGAATTTCTAAACACTTCTCTTGCTACTTTAAAAAGTTTTTGAATGTTCATGCACCTAACATGCTTAGAATAACGTTCAAGCAAGTCGTACGTTAGGCCATGACGCCATTATATATATATATATATATAAGTCACTTAGCAAATAAAGTATGAAGTCATAGAGTTCTTCCTCGCAACATGCTAGATTCTTTAAAAAGTCTATTGATTCGCCTCCTCCCACCTCGAGGGGCATCAATATTGAAGTTCTACTTATCGAAGTTTCAAACTAAAATTATATCCTAAATTAGGACTTCTACTTATATTAGTTTCTTTCTAAAATCGATCGAATCGCTTCCTCCCACCTCGAGGGGCGTGAATATCGAAAAAGAGTATAGTTTCGAATTAAGAAGCAAATATGATCGAACCATCTCCTCCCACCTTGAGGGGATGGGGCATCAAAGAATTATGTTTAAAAGATCGAACCATCTTTCCCCACCTTGAGGGGATGGAGCATCGATAATTACATTTGAAGATCGAACCATGTTTTTCTACCTCGAAAGAGTGGGGGTATCGAATATGTTTATACAACATCGAGCAATATGCAATGATAATGAAATTAAGAATTTTTAAGTCACCAATTAGCATTTTAATGCCTTAGATTTATTAAGTCTCCTCTTGATACAACATATCACATTCTGAAAAAAGCATACTTGTCACATTATGACACATTCGAATCTCCTCAGCTTTATGCAATCTTCGATTTCGCACACTATTATGTCATAAACGAATTATGCTTATCGCAAACAGCTCGGTACAACCTCCAGATCCTCCTCGATGGGGCAAAGTCCTACATGATTAGGCACATCTCCTAAGGCTTTGACGCCATGAAAACGAACAGGCCATGACGCCTAAATAAGACAATCTAGTTGATCAGAATTCAATTATGGTAGCAAGGAAAACTTTGAAAAACACGGGAAACTTGCCAGCATCAACAACTCAAGTCTTGATGGCTTCGACTGCACCTTCGATCAAGTCCATCCACTCCTCGATGGCTACACAACTTATTCTCCACGAAGCAGCTTCAACCATTATGATCCTCGCCTTCGATGTTTATATGCACTCAACATCGATGATCCAGTTTGATAACCCAATTATGATGACTCAGTCCCCTTTGGAATATATTCTTCACCAACACAAGTCATTACGGGAGGCCATAATTGGAACCAGGCGAAATTTCATCGTAGTACATCAGCCCAGTTCCATGAAGAAAGCAAGCCACACAGTTTACCTCTCGATGGTCAATATATATCGAGGAAGCACTACTGAATTAGCATTCTGCATAAGGGAACAAACACTTCAACCATCGAACAACTTTCTTCTCGGAGCATCAACCAACCTTGTTCTCGGAGCTACTACAGCTTGCAGCCGCCATCCGACAAATTCCACTTCGATCCGAAGACACCAACAGTCCTACTTCAGAGCACTACTCAACCACTACCATCTCGGAAGAAAAAACTGTGTACATCGAAGAAACTTCGATGCTTTAAACATCAGCTATATCGGAGCAAACTCTACTTCGATGCCTCACTTCGGCAACATCATCCTCGAAGAAACCCATCGAAGGTATCAACCGTGAAGCCATCTCAATCTCGTTTCGGAAGCAACCTCGGAGAAGCCACCTCGGATGCAACTTCGACGACTATGTTTACTCACCTTCGATACTCAACTCCGATGCTTATCACCTCAACATCAGTAACCTCAAAGCACGTCAATGCAACTCGCCGAAGGAAGCAAACCCAAGAGAAAGTATTTTATTAACAACTATCATCTCATCAGCGAAACAAATGTTAGCAAATTCTCAGCATTCTCAGGACAGTCAACATGCATCGATAGCTCGAAGCAGCAATTACATCAACCTCGGATAAGCAAGCTCCGACCACAACAAAGTCCTACTTTCTTAGGCACATCTCCTAAGGCTCTAACGCCATAAAAGAGAACAGGCCATGACGCCATATCTCCCCTAGTGCCTCGTCGCAAAAAATAAAAGGCTTTAACGCCAAGGCAAAAACGCCAAAGAGAACAGGCCATGACGCCATATCTCCCATAGTGCCTCGAATAGCAGGCGCCGAGTGATGTACATATAGCCGTAAGGGCCCTACGATCTATATGGCACAGTCCTCTACCCACAAGACACCCCGTTAGCGGTGGGTACTTTCCATCAAAGCTATATAAGCCGAGACGCATTTGAACCCACTACCATACGACCTCTCTTTTGAGGCGTCGAGGGGACGATAAATGGGATTAACATCTACCTTTAGAGGTGGATGGAACCCCGAGGCAGCTAATTAGCTTACATTCACGGGAATGGCAAGCGAGTTACGCAGCCAAGGGACCTCCTCCAAAAATCAAGCACAGCCTTGAGGAGGGGCTAGCGAAAAAAGAAGAGTTGAACTCCAGGCCGCGATAGGAGAACAGTACCATGTCTAAGCTCCAGCCTTGACCGGCACTCCCCCATTGTGCTACTTTATTATCGAGACACATAGTGGCTACCCACCATAAGTTTCCTACTCTACTTGGGATAAATGGGTTATCAGAACACCACCATGTTCTCTCGGAGGATACTTCGTATCTTCAATACCCACCTAACGTACTAAGGCAAAATGGGTGCCTATGGTCTTGATAGCCAGTGTTTTTCTTGAAACCAGCGCGAGTAGCTCAAAGCCTTTGGGAAGGGTGATCCGTACGCCCCCACTAGCTTGGTTTACTGCCTCCCACATCGAAGTAAGCCCCGAAGTTGCGCTTTAAGTAACCTTAAGAGCCTAGAATTTGCAAGGTAAACTTCGTGCCTGATCACGAGTTACCAGGCAAGCAATACATCGAAGAAAAATACGTGCCTGATCACGTCATACTACAAAAAATATACATCGAAGAAAAGCATGACTCGATCATGAAAAAGAAAAATTTCGTTGAAGAATGATTCAAAAATATACTTTTATCAAAGAATGAATTGACAATACTCTTCACTTCATTACAGGTGAATCAAAATATTTTGCAGGATGGCTCGAAGTACAAATGAATCGAAATACAAAAAGATGCAAGACAGGGGCACAAACAAATCACAAAGATATTACCTTGAAGTATTCATTAAAAGCATCAAACAGGAGCATGCACTAAGGTTTCTTCGATAAGATCTAATGGGTTTCAAAATTGGCTTCGCTTTCAAGACGCTCGAAGAAGGCTATACATAAAAGAACTTGGCTAAGGACCCACTCGTAGACCGCAACGCCAATGATACAAGGAGCAAGGCAAAGTGATAGCAATCTTCATTCACCAAGGAGAATGGCATCCTTCGTTTCACAATGGAGAGCCACAAAGTCAACACACCGAAGCAATAACTGGAGCAAAATAAAGAATGCAGGGGCAAAGCCATTGGATGACAACCTCCTCGTACAACAAATTCGCTTTGTGGATGGTACACTTCGGGAAAAAACAATCCTTTTGCTTCCCAAAAGTTCAATTCCTTCACTTTCGAAAGCAAAAGGGGGGCAGCCATACAAGGGAATCCCGCATGAAAAATTTTCAAAGCTCATTTCTTCTACAACAATGACACCAAACAAACTCAAGAAGCCATCTAAGAACTTCACGCAAGAGTAGGAGCAAGTACTCATACTCGAAAAACATTTTGTACTCTTCCGTTCAGTTCCTTCGACAACAATGGAAAGCCAAAAGCTCATCTCGCTCGAAAGATAGCCGAAGGAAGAAAATATCACAACAAAAGAAACACCTCGACAACATCTCGGCTACCACCCTTCGAACCAGTTGCAATATGAAGCAATCATCTATTTACATCGAAATACACCAACGAAGGTCATCTCAAAATTCAAAGGATTCATGAAGTAAACATTCATCATCGACGAAGCCCAGTTATGCAAGCACCGAAGTCAATCCATGGCATTTATCTCCTTCGAGAAAAGAATAGCAATCAACTCAATCAAGCATACTTAACAACTCGACAAAGACGTAAATATTACAAGTTCGAAGCTACTGAAGAAAGTCAGAGCACCGAAGCTAAGAAGACGGAAGGATACAACACAAGTCAGCACGCTCCAGGATTCTCGCAAGTCCACGTGTCTCATGCCATCAATTATGACAAGAAGAATTTGCTAACGGATTAATCTTCGAAACATCCATTAGCAAAGGAGCAAACTGTGGGGGATAATTCGGACGATCCACGTGTCATCATCCTAGAAGAAGAGCAAGACATCACCTTATGAACGCGAAGAGAGTCGAAGACTAAGACTACAAACCATGGACCACCAACCGAAGATGTCGCCTCGATCCACCAATCCGTCCGAAGTAGTTACCCAAGCTCCCCTCGGTGAATATACCAAGCCCGAAGAAGAAGTCTGCCGAAGAGATAAACCGACATACGAGAGCCGAAGTCACTTGAAGACGAGGCGCACCGAAGACCTCCTTTACTTGGTAGCTAAGATAATGGCACTTGTGTAATTATCATGTAAATTTCCTCTATATAAAGGAAATATCCCCAAAGGAGAGAAGGATCTTCTTTTACTTTCCCCCTCTTCCTCCTTCTCCTCTACCCATCTTCTTCCCCAAAAACTAGATCTAGATCTAGAACTCTTCTCTAATGGAGATTTGTGTAATCAAACACCAAGAAAGTAATCAATTCATGAGATGGGTTGCATTCATCGCACCATGTATCTTCTCCTTACATGTGTACCTTGATTATTTAATTAGGGTTCATACTTGTGATTCAAATATCTAATGGCTGTTGAGTATGGAGTCTATATGCAGATTTTATACTCGTACAAGACCACTGGCCAAGGCCAGTTTTAGTATGGCGCCATGGTCCAGGAGACCACGACCTTGGCCACTGGCCAAGGCCAATTTTCTCAAGGCGTGTTCAGGCTATGCCACTTTGGCTATGGCGTACTTCTGCACTTGCGCTATGGCGTATTTTAGGTTGTGGCGTGCTCATCCACGATATACTAGGCCATTCTGTGTTCAGAGTGTGGCCTGCCTAAGTGTGTTTAGGCTGTTGTATTCTTCTCAGAGGGCTATGGATAGGCCTAGAGCCGCGATGTTTCTGAGATTTTCATTGAGACTCATGTGTTGAGTCGCATTTTAAGAGGAATCCATGAGGATGCGTCTCTGTTAACTCTCCACCATATACCATTGAGCAATTTAGTTCTGATATTGAGGAATTCGAGGCGATGTCGACATGAAGTAAATTGATGGGTTTATGTGTTGGTGGGGTTACTTTAGCACTGTACAACGATATTATTCTCTTCACCGGGAGTTATAAGAGAGAACTCGTAGAGAGTATTTTCAGCTTGCAAAACAAGTTGCATTCTGAGCCATAGAGATATGCCTGAGTAGGCGATTGCCTTTAGGTAAGGCGTAATTAGAGAGTAGTTTTACATTTTTTCCCTCTCCCATTTTTCACCATCTACATTAAGTCCCCTGGTTAGTGTGGAACAGTAATGTTTCATACTAAGCACTCGGATGGTGATAGCAATCCAAATAGCCTTAGGTTTTCCACTCAATATTAGCATAGGGTTACGAAGAACGGATCAAAAGTAAGTTCGTATGCAAGTACAGATGTGTTATTAAATAGGATTATTTACCTCTCCAGGTGATGTAGGACAAGGTAGGTGACAGACGACGCGTAGGGTATGGCTAATATCAGGCTTGGGGTGTCCTGGGTGTGGCCTCATGGTTCTCGCAGCTCCACCCTCTGGTCGAGAGAATTGGTTTTGTAGTCGCCTTTTGACTTGGCTAAGGAGATTCTAGGGTTTCTAGCTCCATATGGATGTGAGATCACATTTCGTGTTGTTAATGAAAGAAAAGGCAAGGAATTACCGGTTTCTTAGTACGAATTCCTTTTTTTCTCCTCTTCCTTGGAAATCTCCGAAGGGATCTCGCGTGAGTTTGTTGGCAGGCTTTGACCATAATTTTGAATGCGGCATCGTTTCGTCTCTATCTTGCGCGGATTCCGGGGTTGAGTCAGCATCCCGTTTTATGCGCAGCGCATCCAACTCCTAGGGTTTCATGGTGTGCATATATATGCAGTGAATGCAACACCATAGCTCCTGTCCTCATCCCTTCGTGCAAGTTCCTCCGTAGTGTGTGATCTCTGAGATCCATGGCTGGCAGCAATAACTCTGGTTCGTCCTCAAAGAAGAGGGCTTATACCAAACGAAGAATTTCTGAAATCATGGCCGATGAGAGCAATTCTGGTTCGTCCCCGCAGAGGGAAGCCTACGTGAAGCGAAGAACGTGGATTCCAAGTCCGGTGAGTGTCTCCCTGTAATTTTATCACGTGTGTATGCCTGTTCTCCTAACAGGGGCGATGATGTTGCAGTGTAGAGTCATGGTGACTCGGAGTCGAGGTCGCTTGAGTGCTGGAAGATCGAGTTTTGAAGAGGTTCCTCGCCTGCTCAGACTCCAATAAGGGACCCAGTAAATCTTCTATCTCATCTTAACTTGGTCTTTTCCTTTCGTTGTCTGCTAACTGAATGTTATTCTCCCTTTCAGGGGGTGCAACCTCGCAAGAAGAAATGCGCGAGTGTCCCTAGGAGGAAGAAACCTGCCCAGGGAGGCTCTCCGACCTATTCTCCGATTTCGGTTGTTGCTGTGGATGAAGATGATGAGAATGGTGGCACCGATGATGCTGGTCCTTCATCTAATGGTGGTTCAGTTCTTGACGATGTCGGCCTAGGAATAGATGATGTCGATCATTCGGGAGCCGGTCTTCCCTTTGAGCCAAAAATGGTTTCCCTTTCTGAAGAACAGAGACATGTTGGTGGCTTCCTTGTGCCGACTCCTTATGAGGATCTTTATGAGAAGATTTGGAAAAAGTACGGTCATGTTGCTACCAACCAATTGATGAAGGATACTCCCGTCATGGTGACCATGGTCTCCTTGCTTCTTCCTGTAATAAAGGAGATGGAAGCGGAGAAACTGTACGACGTAACCTATGGGATGATCCAGAGGTGGGAGAGCCGTATTGCTGTTTTAGAGGCTTTGATGTGCAACGTGGGTTGGCTCCGTCAGCGGCTCGAGATCGTGAAGGTGGATCGCACTGGGATGGTCTCTAACGTTTTCCCCTGTTCGAAGGCTCTCCTCCGTGCCGAAAGGGACTTGGAAGGGTTATCTGACAAGGCTGGCCAAATGTTGAAAGTCATTCGGGCTAAGGAACAAGCTTTGGTTGAAGATTCTAACAAGGTTAATGAGGTGATTGAGAGTCTGAAGAAGAAGAATAATGTTTTTCGTCAGAGGGTGGAGATGCTTTACAAGCGAGACTATTCTTTGTTGGACGGCTTGTTTTGAAAGTTGGGTTTTGATATCTAGACGAGGGGAAGGCTTAGGTTTGAGAGAGTGTTATTATCTGAACTCTGGTGTCTATGAAAGAAATGTGTTAATCTACGTTTTTTTTTTTATTTCAAATAAAATTTGGCATTTTATCCAAAAGAATGAAATTTCTCTTTTCTGACCTAAGTCCCCACGTGCCCCCGTGTTTCCGGGTTTTGCTCGTCGTCTTTTCCTTGTGTTGATCTTTCTTCAAATGTGATCCTGGTTCCCTTCGTTGCGAAGCCGTGAACTCGCCCGTGCGACCTCCCGGCTGAGTAAGGTCGCGCTTCGTCCCCTTTGCTGTCGCCATGGTGGAAAGTTCTGCCAGGTCCTGGTGCAGTGAGACTTCGTGATATTGAACCCGTACCTGTTGGTGTGGCTCTATAGGATTTTCTCTTCCTCTATGTGTTGGGAGGCTTGTGCCCGTGGCCTCATCTTCATCCTCCCTTGTTGTGGCGCCATGGGTTGGGGCGTCATGCCCATGGCGCCGTGATTTTTTTAATTATTATTATATATATTTTTTTAGGGACGCCATGGGTTGTGGCGCCATGGCTTCATGGCCCTCTTGTCGGGGCTCCAATCTTCTAGTGGCCTCCACTTTCGAGCGTAGTACGCCTTCAGCCACTTGTCGTTAATGACATGCCCCTTTGCTTTTCCATCCATAGTGACTATCTTGTAGTATCCACTCGCAGATGCTTTAGAGATGACATACAGACCTTCCCAGTTTGGAGCAAATTTTGGCGTCGTTGCGTCTTGTTGGATGTATTTTGCCGTCTTCAGCACCAGATCCTCTACTTGAAAAGTTCTCGTCTTCACGGCTTTGTCGTATGCCCGAGAGAGCCTTTTCCAATACATTTATATGTGTTTCTCCGCTTTGGTTCGTCTTGAATCCAGAGAGTCTAGCTCTGATATCCTTGAATCTGCTACCTCGGCTTCATTCAAATGAATACCACTTGTTGTTGCAATGCGATTTCTGCTGGTAGTATGGCGTCGGCGCCATAGACTAGTGAGTAAGGTGACGTTCCGGTAGAGCTTCGTGGAGAGATCCTGTAGGCCCATAGCGCCATAGGTAACTGCTCGTGCCACGACCTCGGGTTGTCGTGTACAGTTATGCTAATGATCCGAATCAACGTCTTGTTGGTACTCTCCGCTTGCCCGTTCCCTTGAGGGTAGTATGGAGTGGAGAAAATATGTTGAATCTCGTACCTTTGGAGTAACTTCGCTACATCTTTGTTAACAAATGGCGTCCCATTGTCAGTAATGATATGTTTAGGAATTCCAAACATGTAGATAATGTATTCCTTGATGAACGCTGAGATCGTGACTCCAGTTGTGCTTTTCAGAG
This sequence comes from Papaver nudicaule, assembly GCA_023529015.1. Taxonomy (NCBI): domain Eukaryota; kingdom Viridiplantae; phylum Streptophyta; class Magnoliopsida; order Ranunculales; family Papaveraceae; genus Papaver; species Papaver nudicaule. Next base: position 18,901 of record JAJJMA010077441.1, read on the forward strand.
GTATTGTTTCCACCCACTTGCTGAAGTATTCTGTCGCGGTGATGGTATACTCTTGGTTCTTTGAGGAAGGCGGGTTGATCTTCCCAATGAGGTCGAGTCCCCAGCTGTAGAATGGCCAAGGGCTGCTGATTGATCGTAGCGGTAAGCATGGGGTGTAGATGAGGTTCCCGTGAGTTTGGCACTTGTGACACTTATGCACAAACGACGCCGCGTCATCCTCCATAGTCGGCGAGTAGTACCTTTCATGAATCTGTAGAAACAGTTTCCTCTTCCCTTGGTGTTCAGTCTCGTGTGCCTCCTTCAGAACCGTGGGGATCTCCTCGTCTGACAAGCAGCGGAGTAGACTTCCTCCGTAACTCTTACGATATAATACTCCTTCATGGTAGACGAACCTCCTGGATCTCTTAATTAGACGGCTGGCTACGTGTTGATCTGCTGATAGGATCTTATCGTTGAGGTATGAAAGGTTCCCTCCAATCTTCGGAATGCTGGCATACCAAGGCTTTAGATTGATGAGGAGGGGTTTGACAGTTGGGACACACCTCTTGTAGGGCTTGGGATTGTGCCTCCATCGTTGGCCAATAGTACCCAAGTCTCTGACGTCGTCGATATAGGGTCACGACGAGAGTTTGCCCGCAGACTTCGTTATGAACACGTCCGAGCTGTTGTCGTGCTTCAAGTCCTCCCAAATACCGCGACAGTGACCCATCTGGGTTTCTATGGTATAACACTCCATGGAAGAGAAAGAAATGTTTTAACTCCTTAATGCTGAGTTTCCGCTCGGTAGTATAGTTACCTAGATCTTCGACAATGGGTGTCCGCCAGTCGTTGTCTGGTATGATCTCGTCCTCCGTTAGTCAGGTTGAGGGGACGGTCCGTCTCTTCACTTTTACACTCTCCTCCTTCCCTTCGAATTGAAGTTTGGACGTCAGGGTCGCCAAGCAGTCATCATGCCTATTGTTGGTGCGTCCAGTATGTATTATGGTGGCGTTAGCAAAATGGTTCAGCAAACTTTGGGCTTCAGCCCTATGAGGAGCAAGAGTGATTTCCTTGAGAGAGTATATTCCATTCATCTGGTTCACCAGTAGCTTTGAGTCGCCTCTGACTTCGAGGTGTGTTGCGCCTGCTTGGCTAGCTAGTGATAGTCCCAGGAGGAAGGCTTCGTACTCCGCCGAGTTGTTGGTGCATTTGAAGTCCAGTTTGAATGAATGGGAGAATACTTCTCCTGCCTGGGATACTAGGACGACGCCAGCTCCTCCAGTGTTGTCGCTTGGGGTAGCAGATCTGTCGAAGTACAAAAGCCATGTGTCTGCTTTCACCATCGCTATCTCGGAGAATTCTCCTGGTACCTCCTTGTTTAGAGCCGTAGAGTCTTCTCCCGGGAATGCAGCAAGAAGGTCCGCTACTGCCTGCCCCTTGATGGCTTCCGGGGATACGCAAGCTATGTCGAACTCAGACATCTGTAATAACCACTTCGCTGGTCTCCCAATCAGGGCAGGCTTCGAGAGGAGAAATTTGATGGGATC
>JAJJMA010077443.1:0-10003 GCA_023529015.1 Papaver nudicaule
TGTACGAGTAGAAAATCTGCATAGGTACTCAAGGTACCATATCCATCAGATCTACTCATACATACAACATTTAAGTTGTGATTAAATGGTGCGAAGACCATAAGAACGATACCGAGGGTATTATGAACAGTAATCAAAGACCGAATTTATAACAGTAAAGACCAAATATCAGAAGATTTGTATGTTTAGATGATGAGATTACATGAACCTCCATTAAAGAGGAGTTCTAGATCTAGATCTAGTTTTTGGTGAAGAAGATGAGTAGTGGAGAAGGAGGGAGAGAGAAAAGTCAGAAAGAGGATCCCCTCTCTCCTAGGAGATATTTCCTTTATATAGAGGTAATATCTCGATAATTACACAAATGCCATTATCTTAGCTACCAAGTAAAGTAGGTCTTTGGTGGGCCTCATCTTCAAGTGACTTCGGCCCTCGTATGTCGGTTTATCTCTTCGGCATACTTATTCCTCGGGCTTGATCTTTACTTCGGGGGGAGCTTGGGTAACTTCTTCGGACGGATTGGTAGATCGAGGCGACATCTTCGGGTGGTGATTCGTAGTCTTAATCTTCGACTCTCTTCGCGTTCATAAGGCAATGTCTTGCTCTTCTTCTAGGATGATGACACGTGGATCGTCCGAATTATGCCCCTACAGTAAGGGCGGGCTAGCCTGTAACGGGTCATGGGCACCCGTGGGCTGTCATGGGCAAGGGCGGGAGGGACCGGGCGCAGGGCCGCCGGGTAAAATTTACACCCCTACTTCGAAATAGTACATTTTTTCTGTAGCCCCTATATTAGCGCTCATAATAATCGAGCTGTTATTACTTAATACTCATTGTAATGTATTAAATTAAATTAAACACTGGTTTCAGAGTTTTTTAAATGCCTGAGATTAAAAGTAGGGACAGAGAGTTCTCTCAATTCTTAGAGTTTCTGGCCCTACCCAAAAAAATATTAACCAATAGGAATCCTACCAAATATTTACTGAAAAAAAAAAACAGATAATCTTTATTTTTCCAACCCTAATCCTTATTCTTCCTCTTTTCCCCCCTCCGTGCTCCCCTCTGTATCTCTTTTTTCTAACGATTTGTCATTTAGATTGTGTCATGATTCGCCCCTATACTGCAGATGATTATACATGGAGGCATAGTGGAATCAGAAATAGCAAAATTAAAACACAATCATCTAATCTTCATCTCTTCTCTCTGTTCCCAAGGTATGAAAATCAATTAATTGCAGAACCTGTTGGTATTATCTGAATCTGAAAAGGGAGGTCTCGAAATTGGGTCTTTCTCAAACTGCCTCCTCTATCCTTCTCTTCTCTCTGCTCTCACATAAATCCAGGAATTTTGTTCTCACGGCGGGTAACTGTTTAACTCTTTAATTTTGTTTGTTGCAGAGATTGATGTTGATTCATAGTTGGGTTTATATAGAGAGGAGAAAAGCCTAGGTTTATCTTACAGAATTTTGTGGTAGGTTTATCTATACCAAGGCAAACAGGCATGACTATGTATACAATGGTTATACACAAATGGTTAGAATTGTGTTTCAGGGTTAGACCATGAGCTTTTGTGCAATGGTTGGAAAAGTCAAATATTCCAGAGAAGTGAGTATATGTACAAGTTTTGTATTTAATAGGTTTTTCTTGGAATCTATGTGAAAGTTTGATAGTTATCTCGGTTGCAGATACATTTTGATGGTGGAACCTGACCACATCTTTGTTGAGCCACTCCCTAACTTGGCTAATGCCAGTTGCATTCCCATTTTTTTTATATGAAGCCTGCTGAAAATGAGAAGAACTTGCGAGAGGAGAAGGGCCAGTGAAATATATTGACCCTATTGGCAATTCTCCTGTGATAATAAAGAAGGTTAGTTTCTTTTATGTATGTTTGGTGAAAACCTAATCAATGAATGGAAGTATGTTCCCCTCTTTTACAGGATATGAGATTAACTATTGCCTATTAACAGACCTTGCTGACAAAAATAGCACCTACATGGATGAATGGATATTTGGAAATGAAAGATGATCCATAAACTGTTTAAGCTTTCGGTTGGGTACTAGAAATGTGAGATTTCTCTTACAAATTGTTATCAGTTCCTGATATCATTCTACGTACGGATAGTTTAGACTGCACCACTGATGATGTTTGTTTATTGAACCAAGGTATATTCTTCGGAAAGACTTTATGATACAGGTAGGATGAAGCTTATTTGCCAAATCTCTCTCTCTTTTTTTTTTTTCCCCTCATCAATGTAAATAGTGATTAAGAGATGTTGTATGTTTGTTTTCAGCCCCGTGGGATACAGAGATAGGCAAAGCTTCACTTACGGATGTGACTACTCTTTAGAAGTAAGGCCATTCTCCTCTCTATCCTTATTTATCAGCAAGGTGAAAATGTGATTAAGGTTTGAAATTGTACCCTCTTGCTTGTGTTGAGGGTACAAACGCTATCTTTATTGGCAAAACCCATCTATTACTAGCATATTCCCATGAACTTACTTGAGTTTTATTTAATCGTTCACTGTTTGTACTTATAAGAATTGTGTATATTTGTCAGGGTGAGCTAACATATGGTAAAGCCGGAGAGTGGCGCTTTGACAAGAGATCGTATCTTCGTGGTCCACCACCTAAGCATCTCCCATTGCCTCCTCCTGGAGTCCCAGAAAGTGTGGTATGCTTATCTCCTCAATTCCTTTCTTTCTCTCTCTCTTTCTTTCTTTCTTTCTTTTATATATCCTATCACTTTGGTATTTGTTTGTGCGTTTTCTTCTGCTTTTCTTTTTTGTTTCCCCTATTATCTCATGTTAACTGCCACTTGGGAGATCAAGGAAAGAGAATAAGAGGATAAAAAATGCAAGGTATAATTAAGTAAGATTTACTCTTCTGATTAACTCCTCGATAACCTGTGTTGCACAAAACGTTTATGAAATTCAGGTTGTGGTTTCAGAAAGTTCCTCCTGTCTATGAAAAGAGTAATGGTAATTGACGCATAGATGAGAGCTTCAATGAAAAAAGTTGGATACCAGTTCCTAGAGATCTATGCAATGGAAATATTTTGGACGTAAAATACTCATCATGATCTTCTTTCTAAAAAGGACCGTAACATGTGCGTTAAAAAGCAGTTTATTGGCGAAAGAGGAAGAAATATTGACAGACATATATACTAGCTGTCCCACCCGTTTTTATTTTTGTTTGGATTCCGATTGAGAAAGGCATTATACATCTCTAGAACTTTTTACTTTTAACATTTTGCATTTTCTTTTAATAGGTAAACGCAGCGGGAAGAAAATTTTCATCCGAGAATAATACTCACTCCCCAGAGTGAAAGTCTTCTTATTACTCTGCATCAATGGCAATTTCCAAACCTGTCTTCAGTCATGGGCAGTAATATGTTGTTGTTTCAAGGACAACAAGAAGAGAGGAATTGGAAATACTTATCAAATATCAAGAAAACATGTCAGGAGGTATGAAGAAATTTTTGAAAACCTGTTTTGAATATACAAGTGCTGAGAGTGTTCCGATTTTAGTTGCAACTTCATTTTTGTATCTTTCTCTCTCAAGTAAGGTTGTCACGGGTCTTAAAGTTTGGTTTTCCAGATTGAGACAAATAAGTACATTTCTTTTTACATTTTCTGAAGGGGATATCCTTTTGCGAGTTCTCTTCTTTTTTTCTTCCAGTTATTTGTATTTTGATTTTTCATAGATATATTATTGGTTTTTTAGTTTTATTATGCAAGTTTGATTCATAAACCGAGTGGTAGCCAATCAGAAAATGGAAGACTAACATAGTAATATTACAAAATGGAAGTCCGGCTGGCTTAGACTTAAATGAATCGGACTGTATTACGACATTACACATTTATTTACAACAAATATTGCACAATGCAAATGGTACCAAACCCGTTGGCCTTTAACAGCTGAATAAATTGGTACATCACATGGATCCGTGCAACGCACGGGCTTACCACTAGTGTACATACATAGTTTGAAACATTTGGTTTCTGCAAATCAGAGATCATATAAGGTGGGAGTACAGATTTGCTCTAATGGGAACTGAAAGAAATCATCGTTGTTGTTGGTTTCCATGGAGTCGGAATCGTCTCGAGAAGCTGATGATGTTTCAGTACATGATTCTGCCTGCGCATTAAATTTCAACTTATTCATCAGTGGAGCTGCAATCTGATTTTCAATTGTAACTGAACCAAGAGATTATGGAAAAGGGGGGGGGGGGGCGGGGGTGGGGCCTCAGTTCTGATATAAAATATATTACAACCTTACCTTCACTTGCTGCCGGTAGCTTTCAAGGAGCCGGCGGTATTGTCCACGTGCACCGGGAGAATGGGCCATAGATACCACCCATGAAACAGCTTTTTCAACTGTGACATCCACTTTCTTCTTTCGGAACACCTTGAGGATGTCTTCATCATCACTTGCATCAGCCAATTCTGTTTCTTGTCGTAACCCACGTAGCCCAACTCTTTTACGGCGCCACCGCAACAAAACCTTTTCAAGAATACCAACGGCCCATCTGAACAACCTCCTCCTGACCTGATGACCTCGCACGTGAGCCTGCCAAAACGTATGCATAGATCTTTAACAAGAGTGACATAGAATTATAGGTTAAGATCCCAGAGGCACTTCTCCAAACAAAACCTTTAAGGATTTTATGCATCAAATCATAGAACGTTTAGGGGTAAAGTGTACCTGTATTAAAATTATTTTCCTCCTCAATTCTAAAAATGCTCTTTGTCCGCTCCAACCACGGTATTTCTTTTGAATAACTAAAGCTGCATTTTGTATAACCTGATCCCGTAGCTTAGGGAAGGCCATCTTTGATGTGGCTGAAAGTGCAGGGATGTCAGCCGCAGTGATGCCAAACTCATCACAAACAGAGATAAGATCTTCTTTCTGCCTCCTTAAACGAAAAGAATGTGCACGAAAAGCATTTTGAATACGTGCAGCAGCCAGAGCTGCATTCCGGACTGCGGCCAATGACTGCCTTAGTGAGCGTTGATCGTCGGTACAATCCAGGATCCCATTCGACAGACATTCAACTTCAATCTCTGCCAGAGCATCACTGAATCCTTTAGTATGATCACTTTCTTCCAATGTAAGGGATTGAAGATGGCTAGTTAGGGCCAACTCTGATAGATAACCTGCTACTCCCTTATGTCCTCTTGAAATGGCAATTGAGCCAGGGGTCTTTCCAACTGGATCCTCTGGCGTTGGATCCGTCACTGCACCAGCAGATGCACCGGCAACTATCAGCGCAACGACCATTTCCTCCCTGTGACAAGAGGGCAATAGTTTCAATGTACTAATAATAGGTATCTTATTCTAATCTTTTTGTTACATGACAACCAAAATCCAAACAATATTCTCAATTAAAGGGTTTGCTCCAATCATGCAGAATCAAAAAGAGAATATAGATATTGAACTTTCGATATACATTTACCTTCCAAAATAGGCAGCGTAATGAAGGGCGGTCCACCCATTGGTGTCACGGAAGTTAACACCAATCCCAGAACTTAGAATCGGGTTCAATGCCCACTCAAAGCCCAATCCAGCAACCACATGTATTATCTCTTGTTCACTCTTCAAATTAGTAGAACCTGGAGTTTCTCCTTCCTTAAATTTGGAGTGAAGGCACTGCGGCAGCTTCTCCTTTAAAAGTTCTTGCAAAAGTGAATCCATGATTCTAGATTCACTCTCACTGCCAACTAGGACCGTGTGTTTCATGTTTTGCAATAAATATTCATCTGCATTTAATATTTCCGATGCAATTGTTCCTGAGGTACTGCCTTCTTTGTTAACTGATGGGTAACAAAGAAGCATTTGAACAAATCTGATAAGCAACCGCAGTTCTTCTGCACTCTTTATGCCATCTGTTTTGGGTAGGTTATTATTATGAATAGAGGCTGTTGGAGCTGGGCGATATTCAAACTCTCTTATTTCACTGCAAGCTTCTTGATTACCCATTGTGATACATAGAGGGACCTTTCCAGGAGATTGTGGAGGAGTGTGGCAACGAAGAACACCTTCTTGGACAAAAGTGACCTGTCCAGGAGATTGTAGAGAAGTTTGGCGACGAAGAACACCTACTTGAACAATTTCTACAGGAACTTCAACATCACCAAACTTACACTTCCATGAATGCTCTGATGAATTACAATGAAATAATCCAGCAATGATGACCTGGATGGAGTAGTTGGATTCTTTTAATTATAAGCCTTAAAAGAAAACAGCAGTTGCTTGAAAGAAATTATTATTCCATGCAATACAGTTTATAGAAATGACTCGACAGAACCTGCATACCTTAGAGCGCTCAGCGGCATAACCCCATTCTGGGGATATTTCTTGAATGCTGAACTTTTGACTCTGTGCAACAGTTAATCTTGATACTACTTCAACAGGAGCAAGCTGAGTCTCTGCGTCAAACAATGTGCTGTAGTTGGGATTGGCCTCAAGTGTACTTACTCCATAAGAGTGCGAAAAATTTGTAGAGTTACCAACCACATGAAGCAAGGAACTTTCTTGGGTAGAAGCACTAGGATAGAAGTTTGAATGATTTCCAAATACAGGGATGTCAGTGTTCCTATTTTGTGTGTTATTACCACTAGGATCTTGCCACTGATACGAATATTCTTCATTCCGCTTGTGGAGATCTGTCGTATATTTGTCCTTTTCCGGAGAAGATTGTGGCTTCTCCTGCAAATCATAACTTCAGCATTAGTTAAAAATGACAAGATATTTTTATCAGTCAAAGACAATAACTGGACGACAAGAAAAATGATGTCTGTAAACAGATAAGAGCTCTAAGAAATAGGATAGGTAACAAACCAAACAGAGAAGATGCCAATTAGTAAATTCTTTGCTTTCTGTGCATTCACTTACAATTTCACAAGAATGGCCACCGTTTTCCCCATACTCTGATCCAAAATGTGCAGCTAGAAGTTCATCCTGGTCAGACATACTTTCAAAAAGTATAATTTCTGTATCTGTTGAGTTGTGATTTAAATGTTCCAGCATTCTTTGTTCTGCTAGAATATTTTCAGCATCCATCAAACTGCTAATGTCTTCTGGAGAATCCCATTCACCAAACAGGTTATTATCCTCAAGTAAATCAGGAATGACATCAATGGACCCTGAACCAAATGGGCTTGGATTCTGATATGTTCCATATGACTCACTAACTGCAGAAGCATCAGCCTGGTTTGGTGCTATTTGGAACCCGTGATTTGATGTACAGGGCAAGCTCAGTGTTGAGCTTGCTTCAGCATTGCGTCTTCCCTGAAAAACACATGACATGTGAGCACTGAATACCTTTAGCTCCATCATGTGAGACAACTACAGTACAAGGTAAATTGTAACCAACGCATAAGAAAACCAAACAATATTCTCAAGCAAGGTCTGCAAGAGGTTTCAGTGTGGAAATTTTTGCATCCAATTTCTTGGTTTATGATATCCATTAATGCTTCCTATCAATTAGAAGGAAAGGTTACACCCGAATATAAAGTTCAAACCCAAGTTTGCATTCTATGCAGAGAACCATGACTGAATCATGAAAACAATAATGTATATCTTGTAAAAGAGGAAAATATTCCATTAATAAAATAACAGATTCTGCTGCACCAAATGAAGGAAGAATCCAGATATTGATCTTAAAAGCAGGTTCTCCAATGGCATTAAGTAATGTAGCCTTCTTTCTGCATATAAAGGATTGTTTATTTCTATGAAAAACTTATGAAGTAGTTGAACCAGCAAATTCAGGACTGCATTAAGCATACTGGCGTACTGTACTCACACAAAAGTGAAGAGAGTGCATCTTGACAAATACTTGAGAAAAATTAAAAAATAAATAAAAAAGGCATGCAAAATCATCATAGCATGCTTTAAGCTGAAAACATGACCAACAAGAGAAGGTGGTTTCCCCATGATCTCTCTTTCATATGTACAAACCTCATTGATATCTGTATAGACTCTGTGGTGAACAAGAACAATGTGCTGGTATGCCCTACATAAAAAGGAAAAAAAAAAGATATAATCAACAATGACAACTAAAACAGTAAAACGAAGGAGAACAACTGCTGGTGATCATTTGACAAGAATTGCATCTTACAGGTACAGCTCTAATCAAAGAAATAAATGATTATAGAACTACCAATAGTATATCTCTACTTACGGATCCAGCATCCAATATATTCTCCTCCGAAGATTAGGATTCTCCGCTCCTTGTCCATAATAACAACTCAGAATTTCAGCTCCTCCAACCTAACATTACCGCAAACATACAGAAACAATGTCACTAAATATATTGTGTGACCAAACCTAGAATAATAGTCTTATTACAGAATTACATGAACAAACCTTGAGTCTTTCATGGCCTTCAGCAACAGTTCTACCAGACCTCTTCTTTTTCCAATTATAACCATCTTTACGAAAATTCTTAGTCACATTCTTATTGATGAGGAATAATGATCCACCTAGCGACATAAAATGCTTGCCATTACAAGTCTGAACAAAACACCCATATGAAGTGGCAAACTACTATTGCAAGATCAAGAGCAAACACAATTCAGAAGATCACAAATTTAAGCGACGATGAATAGGAAGCTTACTCTGTGGATTTTGAGGGACAACTTCAGTAAAGGAGAACTTCCCATGATTCAGTAATATATATTGGATCTCAGCCGCCTTTAGCCAACGAACTTGAGCTTCTCGGATCAGTGTATCCATATTATATTCTGCGTCTAAAGAGGAAAATGAAAAAATATCTGTTAAATTATACAATTTTAATATAAACCCATTTTGAAAAATACAACCTTTTCTTTCCATATAGAATATGATTTGCTTCAACATTGGTATGAAATGAAGCTATTCAAGTAAGAAATTGTACTTAAAACAATGAAATAGCTACAACCCATTTCTTGTAAAGCTAATACAAAACCTAGAAACACTAAAATTGGAGAGAAATATACCTGGATCGTTCATCGTATTGCTTGAATCCCACCGATAACTCACAGACACAAATCTCCTTTGTTAAAGTTCTCTCATTTATTTCAGAATGAAATGAAATATGATCAGATTATATTAGAACTTCCGCTTAAATTTAAGAAACTGAAAATTAAAAAATTAAATACATGTTGAGGAAACTGACGGACATAAAAGGTACAAGCCTAATTACAGTGAATTAAGAAAGAAAATGACTTGAATCAATCAAATTTCCAAGTCCAAAAGAATCAAGTTGAGGTCTTCTTCTTGGTAGGTGGTATAATTATGAAGATTAGTAGTAGAACCATAGTCCACTGAGATGTTTCCAAGTGACTGATTATCCTTTCAGATCCAACGGTTAAGATGTTTGGTAAGACGAAGGTTGGCGCCGTCTTCCCTCTTCTCTTTTATTTGATGAATATTTGTCGCATTACACATCACAAAGTCTTTGATCCATTCTCTCACACACTGTGTAATATTTGTCGCATTACACATCACAAGTGGGAGTAATACAGAGAGAATGGATTGTAATGGTCAGGATGTGAGTTAGTGTGTGAGTTGCCATATGCACATGTCAGAAAGAGTGAGTTGAGTGAATAGAGTCGAATTAATTTGTTGCAAATCGGTGATCCAATTTATTTGTTGGATGTTACGGGTGCAATAGAGGATAATAGACACTGGAGATACGGTGAGGGGAATTACAGTTGCTAATGCTTATTCTGCGTTGGAAACTGATGGTTTTTTTACCTTCCCTGATAAGCAGTTGTGGAATCCTAAAGTCCCATTGAAAGTGGCTTTTCTAGTGTGGACTTTGTGCTATAATGGGGCACCAACTTGTGATTATTTGAATAGGGCTGGTCTCATTTAAGGTGCTGATTGTATTCATGTAAATCAACATGTAGAGACTAATTCCCACTTGTTTTTGCACTGTCAGACAACAATGGATGTGAGAATATTCGGTCTTAATTGGGTGTTTACAGCTGATGTAAGAAGATCAATTTGGGAATGGAGTAATA
>JAJJMA010077465.1:0-12377 GCA_023529015.1 Papaver nudicaule
ACTTCCAATGGTATATCTATTTGCGTGATTCGGAATGTCTGAACCTATGTGTTCACTTAAGCTTAACACACAAGGCTTTGTCCACGTTTGTTATGATACGTTTATGCGGAACGTTGAACCACGTTGGACCAGATCCCACTTCTACCTAGGTTCGTCTAGTTAGCCCAGCAATACCAAGGAAGTAATGTCGACATTATTAAAGCTGGTGACGGCATTTAGAAGTAATAATATCTAAAGAGATTTTCGAAACTAAGGACACATTTTCGAATTGAGATATTTCCCAGGGATCATATTTGGTAATCGCTATATTTCGAATTAAAAAGAAATATCCAAATATACCTTAAGATATTATTTGCTTTGATTGCTCTTGGCTAAACATGTTTCGAAAATATATTTTCTTTATGGAATATATTTTTCTTAAATGTAAAATGCTAGAGTATTAGTTCTCATTAAAAGCTATGACACTAAATGGGGAATTTCAGAACTATTATGTAGATGTGCTTTGTGGAATTTCCGAAATTAACTTTGCCTCATTTCAAAGCTAAAGCCTTAGTCAATATAAATAGGAGTGGTATCTCTCCTGAAAGCTTTATCCCTCTAACCAAGCTCTTCTTCGGAATTGTAAGCTTGTGTTTGTCGCTTTTCTTTTCAGTTACCTTTGAGCTTTTGCTCTCGGTGTAGAATTGCGTGAAAGTCTTCTCTTGGGATCGAGAAGCCTAGAAGTACCTCTTACGGGAAACTAGTTTATGTTACTAGTCATCTTTGTATTGTACTTGTGTTCTGTTCTATCACGTCTATCAAACCTAACGATCTTGTTTATTCTAAGGTCCTTCTCTTCTGATATAAGGCCACTCAAGATCGTTGTGATTAAAACATACTCTTTATCTATTAACCTTTCGGTTTGTGCGCCTAAACTATAGATATTGAGTGGAATCAAGATCGATGTTATTGGATTTGTTCTTTGTAGGTACATCGTTCTTCACGGTCATATCATATCGTACTTGCTACAACTATATGCTTGATTCCAACTGGGACGACAAGGTTGCTCTTTCGGGAGTTTAGGTTTTGAAACCTTGACCGATATCTCGAGGTGTTTATTGCCTAAGTAAACTTAATAACCTCGCTCTTGGTGTGAAATGACTTCGGTGAAATATCTGTTAGTTACCAAGGATATCATCTAACAATTTGACCTGCCGCTATTTGGTTGTTGTCCATAAGGTTGTAATCGTTCGATTGGAGGTCGGGTAGCGATAGTCCTCGCGACAGGCTGTGAGGCAACTCTTGCGTAAGACAGTAACAGGCGTCTGTTTACGTAGGGGAGTACATGTGCGTGACCACCTTGTTGTGGTTGGAGGCGTAGGAATACTGAGGGGAAATCTTTGTGACTAATAGTCGTATTAGGGTCATATTGTCTGTTCCAGCTAGTCCGAAGTCTGAGTGTAGGTGTGTGTTGGTGGCTTAATTCTTAAGAGTATTCAAAACTGGACTAGGTCCAGGGGTTTTTCTACAAGTTTGTAGTTTCCTCGTTAACAAAATCTTGTGTGTACTTTACTTTACTTCCGCATTATATTTGAGTCATCTTATATAATTAAAGTATCGTACTTGGTTGGTTGACATAGTCTTTCGGATTCTTGTATTGACTCCCTTGTGTGAGTCAATCAGATATGAAAAAGATCTTGTTCTTGAGTTCTTGATTACAGGAACCGGTCAAGGTTTGACTTATAGGTGGACTAAAATAAAAGATTGGTGGTGTACTCGGTACCCTCGTCTTTTCAAGAGGGATGTTAGAACTCTTCGTGTTATCGCAGCAAACATGTGGACAACGGTCATGACAAAGCTCACTGAGCTTAATGGTAACGCCAATGGAAGATCTTTAACAGCCACCAAGAGTCATGTAAGGGTTATCAAAAAAGCGGTGCGTGAGTTCGTTAGGAACCAGAGTGTGTTGTACCAATGTAGTGTAGGGAACCTCACAAGATCCGATGTGGTAAGCGACTTTCGTTTGTATAATTTTGTGTTTTAAATTTTGAATAAGAGCAAAATTATTTTGTTTCAGGAGACGGTGGCGGCGCACACCTATGCGTCTATGCATGGTAAGCCGTTTCAATATTTCAACTGCTATCTTATCTTCATGGAGAAACTACCTTGGATGAACCCGGAAGTGTGAAGTGAGGATCCTCCAAATAGCTGGTCTGATGACGACGTAGAGGATGAAAGGTTGTTAGGTACCACTTTGGAAGATGAAGCAAACTATTGGAATATCTCATCCGAAAATGAGGATTAGAAATTGGTAGCAATGGTTTTGTGGGAATACTGTGTAAGCCCTCACGAGACCTTACTCGTCCAATTGGGTTGTTTGTTGGTTCAAATGAGTGGGAGTTAGCTAGATTATAAATAAGTTTTTTGTTGTATGGAAACATGTTTCACTAAAAACATTAATGATAATCTAATTTGCATTACATTGGAATATAGATAACTTTTGAGGATCTATTTTTTACCTTTGTAAAATTGACGACCGAGATTAATTAGACTGTTGTAAAATGGAGGGTTTGGATGGAGTGTGGAGTGTAGCAAAAAAAGGGCAAACAAGTATTTAATTCTTGGCGGTTTCCAAGTAACCGCAGACAGGTATATGCGGCTTCGTAGAAACCGCATCGGCTTCTTGGAAACCGCGTGTCGCGGTTTCTTAATAACCGATGAGTAAGGTAATCTGTACTCCCTTGTAGACATGGCTAGAAAATTTCTCCACATTGTGAAAAGTTTCTCCATATGTGAGGATTTTTGAGCACCATAATGCTTGCTCTAAGACTGAGCCTAAGAAAATTGTCCACATTTATACTTATTGAGCACCATAGTGCTTGCTCTAACCAATTCAACAACAACATGCTCCAATGAGGTTAAGTTCCATTGACCATTGTCCTCTTCAATAGTTTATCGATTATCGTGTTTATCCTATCCTGTATATCCTCAGATTTTGCCAACGGGGACGGTATTGGCTTGAGTTGGGTCAGTCAATGGCAACCTCATTGTCATTCATGTCCACAAAATTGAATTCTCCTCGCTTGGTTAATTTGACAATTTCTTGGAAAATGACATGTGACCGAGTCAAGAAGCTTAAACCTCAGTAGTAGGTGGAGAAAGTTGTTAGAAAACAATAAACGAGGTGTGTTTAGTTGAAGGGGGCTGCTTCTTTATAATTATTCCAGTCTATCATCATTATCTTCAAACTTTTTAATTAAAATATAAGCATTCTTAGTTATCTATAAATAACAAGCATTGGAACTTCTCTAGTCATTGTCTATCTTTCTCTAGTTTTTGCATTCTCTCTTTCTTAGTTTCTTGATCGATTCTTGTAAACAAATGGCAACTCCAAGTGCTGCTAGCATAGCCCTGATGGTTGTTCTATTGGTGGTTCCCGCTGTTTTTGCTACCGACTATCCAATCAGTTGGACCCAAGGCACCTACGACGATTGGGGTTCAGACAAAACTTTAGTTGCCGGTGACACCATAAGTAAGTATATATTGCCACCATAATTCTTCTTATAAACATTATGCACAGTTTTGTTAACTAATTCTTCATTCCTGGATAACCTTGATCAGCTTTTTCATATGGGGCATCGCATTCATTGAACGTGGTAGACAAGGATACCTATGATAACTGTGGGTCAGCTGCCAAGTCGAAGCTCAGGAGTGGAAGTGACAAAGTCACGTTAGTAGCTGGAAACATGTATTTCCTATGCCCACAAGGCAATCACTGTGCTGGTGGAATGAAATTAGCCGTCAGTGTTGCCGCCGCAGGCACCCCAGCAACTCCTGCAACACCTACTACTCCTACTCCAACTACTCCTTCCACTCCTACAACACCTGCTACTCCTTCCACTCCTACAACACCCGCTGCCGGTACTCCTGCTACCCCAAAACCTACCGCACCGAGCCCCAGCGCAGCAACGAGCAGTAATAACATGAATCTCATTGTGATCGGAGGAGCACTCTTGTTGGCTCCTTTGTTTGCATTTTTGGGCTAGGAAAGAGGCAGTGCAGTGCTTATGAATTACAGTCACGTTTGTTTTTGTGGATCCTTATTATGTATGTATATGTAATTTATGCTCATTTGTGATGGAACTTAGTAGCTATGTAATTTGTGGAGAATTTGATTATTGAAGAATATGTCATCCATGTTCGATAAGCAACCGCTTGCTAGAACTAATTAAAATTTGAAGTAAAAGAAAGCCAGACGATAAAATGCGTCAGAAATATGCAAAAAGAAATGGAAAAGGCCAAAAAAAAAAAAAAAAAAAAAAAATGCAAGCAACCAAGAAACTTCTTTGTCTGACCAGGCAGAAATAATATTCATTGGGACTGTAGTGAGAATTGCGAAAGAAGCACCGAGCAATACAATAGAGACACCCCCAAAAGGCCAAGGTACCCACCAAGGCACCAACTCCATGTGCGATCCAATTAATAAAATCTATGTTAAACAAGTGAAATTGTTGGTTGATGTAATGAATATACATGGATTAATCTTCAACTAACCCATTGATAATAGTGGAGTATAATTGATTACTAGTTCAAATTACAAAATACGATGCCTGCTCCTAACTTGGTTAATTATGTTAGTGCTAAGCCTTTCTATGTATTACACGCTGCGGAGAGAAAAATAATAGAAGAAGAAAAAGATACTGAGAAGGGAGATCACTGGAGAGATTCTTACAAAATAAATTGAAACAACAGCGTGTCGATAATGCATAGGTAAACTGAAGTGGCACTGCTAGCCAGAGATAGCTAAACACCCGCGAGGCTTCATACTTTCTACATATACAATAATAATGAAAAGTCAAGCACTCACCAACTAGCTTTCCAGCCTCTCATTAGGTATTCTATCATTTCTGGACCACCTAACTAGTAGATAGCTAATGAACACCAGGGCTGTAGAAAGTGTATAGATAACGTTAATGTGTGGGTCAACCAACCGCTAGGTTAGTGCAACTCCTATGGAAAGTAAAATCATCCATATTTTTGGGATAATCTCTAAGATGTGGATAAAAAAACTGTTATTACGATGTTTTAAAGATCGACAAATCTCTATGTCAGGCCTTTTTCTATGGGAAAGGGAAAATCAAGTGATTTGCATGGCCACGTGACCAGGCAAATCTCGTTTCCCACAATGGAAAAGAGGAAAATACTAACGGTCGAGATATATTGAAGTTGTCGAGAGAGACTCTCTCGACGTCGAAATTGTTAAACCCTGTCGACAGACTGAATTTCGACGTCAAGATAGTTAAATTCGACCATTAATTTACCCAAAAACGGTTAGAATTTCTCTACCTATAAAAATCAATCCCATCTACCATATTCAACACAAAAAACACATCCATCCCTCTCATATTCGAATCACAAATCACAAACACAAGTGACAATGGATTTCGATTCTGATGATGAGATAAGTATTCATCAAAGGCATTTTATGAGAGAACAAGATAGGTATGACCGAAGGTTGCAAGAAATGGATGCAGAGTCCGACGATGAGAGGAAAGAAAGAGAATCATGGTTGTGATGCACTTTACAGGCTCGATCCCTAAACCTCCGGAGTCAAAAGAAGTTCAATTTAGAAGGTACACGTATCGAGGGCGGGAACTTTACCACCAGAAACTGATGCACGATTATTTCCTTCCCAATTGTGCCTACTCCAACAAATGTTTCCAGAACCGATTCCGCATGCCCGGCACTTGGTGCAAAGATTAATTAGTGAGCTTTGTCTGGTAGAGCCCCAATTTAATTATCTCTGAGGATTCTAGGCTACGGGATGCCAGCGGATTGCACCGATGAGTACATTCGGATGGGAAAACAACAACATTTAAGTATCTTTCTTTGTTCTGTGAAACCATTATGAATCATTTTGGTCCGAGGTTTTTACGAAAACCTACAGTCGATGATACCTTACGAATTTTAGAAGAAAACGAAGATAGGGGCTTCCTAGGAATGCTAGGCAGTCTTGACTGCATGCACTGGTCCGAGGTTTTTACGAAAACCTACAGTTGATGATACCTTACGAATTTTAGAAGATAACGAAGATAGGGGCTTCCTAGGAATGCTAGGCAATCTTGACTGCATGCACTGGGTTTGGCAAGGATGCCCAACTTTTTGGGCAGGTCACTATAAGGGTCATTATCTAAACCAACAGTTGTTTTGGAAGCTGCTGCTACCCAAGATTGTTGGATATGGCATGCTTTTTTTGGTCTGCCAGGTTCACAAAATGATATAAATATTTTTCACAAGTCGCCTCTCTTTGAAGACCTGAAGTTCGGTTTGGCCCCCGCTGTCAATTTCACCCTCAACGACAACAATTACACCCATGGGTACTATCTTGCTGATGGTATCTATCCAAGATGGTCTAGCTTGGTTCAAGCATACAAGCAGCCTCATGGCCCGACAATGATGCATTTTAACAAGTTGCAAATGGCTTTTAGGAAAGATGTGGAACGAGCTTTTGGAATTTTGAAGAGGAAATTCGCCATCGTCATGGGGCCGTTTCGCGGTTTTCTGCCTCGAGAAATGCATAAGACCATGCTCACGTGCATTATTTTGCACAACATGGTAATTGAGGAAATCCGTCGTGATAAGAGTTGGACTAGTTATCCGGACGTAGATCAGATGTCTCGGGTTCAACCACACCGCGGGTTACCTGCAAGGCAATATGAGTACATGACTGAATCTATTCAGGATCCTCATTGTATCTTAGGTTGAGAGATGATATTTGTGCTCATGCTTGGGTAGAACATGGGGCTGAGGCGGCGGCGGCTTAAATTTGTTTCTCTTTTGTTTGTTGTTTATTTTATTTATTTTTTATTTTTTTATTGTTGTGCACCACCATTATTTTTAATTTAAATGCAAATTTCTTTAACTAGAGAGAACGTCTTCTACATTGAAATTAAACAGGTTACATCTAAATGCGTTAAAAATAAATCCTAACTAAACTAAACTAAACCAAACACCAACAACTTCTCAAAGAAAAAAAAATCCTAATTAAACCAAACTAGCATTTGCTTCTTCATCATTTCTTCATCATCATCCTCATCTTAAAACTCCACTTCCTTGATTAATCAGCAGTGGCAGTAACTTCATCATCCTCATATTCTTCTTCCTCTTCTTGGCCTCCAACTTCTTCTTCTTCTTGCATCTTCTTTTTCAGCTTGGCAGCATTCATCTGCCACATCTCCCTTTGCATCTAGTTCATGTGGGTAGTGTCAGCAGTGAGAATCTTATTCTCCTCTCAGGTGGTGAGAAATTCTCATTGGCGATACGACTCTTCCTCATCTCCAAAAGAGTTATTTTCCGCTCAACGGCTCTGTTATTGTCAGTGGTCTCTTGATTCTTCATAAACATTTCAAAATCAAAACCCTTTTGAGCGTTTTCGGCATCCGCTGCTGCTTTTATAGCCTTCTTGGATGCATTTCTTCCCATAAACTTGCTTGCATTTTGAGCATTGGCATTCAGATAGGAGCTGGGATTAACCGTGAACTGTCCAGGTGGGGGACCGGGGTACCAGATGGTCCGGAGGAAGTAGAACTCGGTCCAGAGGGGCCAAAAAAAGGTGATTCAAAGGGGCTCCCTGTAACGCCCCGCCTAATCCACCTGCTTAGAGTCTACACTAAAGGCGTCTAGAAACTAGATCATCTATTCAAGATACCTAATTACAGAAGAAACCTAAAAGAAAACCCAAGCACTCAGATATTCATAAATGGAAATATCTCAAGTGATATAAATATAACAGTGTGGTGTCTTACACATAACAAAGTATACATACGTAATATATTACACTAAGACTCTAACACGCTTAAAGCCTTGAACTACGAAACGTAAATCTTCACGTGCAGCATCTCAATCGACATCTAAAATTGAAGTGGAAACGAGTGAGCACATCATCCCCAAGGGTGCTCAGTGGAAACAAGTATATCATTCAGGTAATCACTAACATGTTTTGCAGTTCTATAAAAGAAATGCGGTAAACACCTTTTACACCCAACACTCAGTAAGTCATCGAAATATCACATGTTAGGAAAGAAAGTGCAGAGATTGCATCCCATACTACAACCTTCTGCGATCAACCAATGATGATATCCATACAACTAGTTACCCCAGATAATTTAGATATAATATTGTCAGAGCTATTTAAGACGTAAAATACGATATAACATAAAGAGTATTAAAATCGCACCATATCCAATGCGCATTATAATATTGCACTCCCGTGCTAGTAATAATATTGCACTCCCCGTGCTAGTCAACTTAGCGAGAATCTGTGGTCTTTCCACAGACAATCCTCGCGGGAAAACTGAAGACGCATATCAAACAACATGCTCAACAAAATACACACAACATGCTTTCAATTATAAAAGAATATTAAACTATTTACTGATTACGAGAAAGTTATAGGAGTTCCCACCTAGATTGATGACAATCCATGCCTACCTTGAAGTCCTTCATCCACTGGTCCACCTTTCGTACTTGATGAAAAAGAAGGGGTACCGAAATACTACCAACTTTTCGTTTGGACTTGTGAGGCTTATGGTCAGATATGGACAAATTGAATTTCAATATCCAAATCTGTATAACCTGAGTTGTGATCACAAGTGATCAATTCCTACAAAGACAAGTCTCTGTAAATCTTTATTCAAGATTTGGAATCAACGTCAGGATATGAATAACGTACAACTTGTGTTGCTTTAATTATACTATCAGAAATATAATGCGGAAAGTAAAAGCACACAAGACACCAGAAGTTTTTTTAACGAGGAAACTGCCTTGCAGAAAAACCTCGGGACCTTGTCCAGTTTGAACACCACACAGTATTAACTGTCTACAAACACTAACCTACTATCAGACTTCGGATTGGAATGTAGAAGAGACCGATTCCACCCTCCAAGCGAATCAGCTACTGTTGTACTCTTTACGCCTCTTGAATCCCGCAAGACCCTACGCACTTGATTCCCCCAGCTGACGTCCGTTACAGGCCTAGGAGTTGCTTTGACCGCTGTCAAAGGCTTTTTGTACTCAATCCGTCTTTCGACAGAGAATACGTAAAGAACAATTTTCCCTTTAGATACAATCAAGGTTTTGGAAACTTGTTTTGTGTTTTGAGGAACCGTTCACAAGGTCAGGTATCAAAAACACACAATTAGGGTTTGCACGAGAACCTTGACGACCTAATTGTATTCTTGCAAGAACAACTAGAGAACCTAGAGATATCTTGCAGAATCTCTAACCTATATGTAAAACAACCTAAGTTGATATACAATATAGATCGAATCTATCAATCCTGGTTTTACAACCTATAATCCTTGAATGGCCTTATTGCAGAAGAGAAGGACCATAGAATAGACAAGGATTATGATGGTCTACCTGGATGATACAAGTTCAGAACTATCTAAAGAAGAAAGATAGTTAAACTTGGCTTTACAATCCCTAAGTAAAGTCTTTTGTAATTCTCACCTTGTTCGTGAAGAACAGAAATAGCGGAGAACAACCTTATGTAGCACACACACCAGCAGGGATGATTTGTTATGCTACATGTATGCTTATTTATAGTGATGGTTGCTTAAGGATAAAGCTAAGATTCCTTGTGCAACAAGTTAGCTAGTTTGCTTAACTTGCACACAATGAATCTAGTCTCCTTTCTATTGTAGAAACCAAGTAGTGTTTATCTAATCAAGAGTTTGATAGATTATAACTACCTCATTTAAGAGTTTTGGTTTCATAACAATTGTGAAAGGATAACCTTATCCCTTGACTAGAAGATATTCTACAAAACTTATCTCTTAAGAAAGATAATGTAGAAAAACTCTAATCAGGACGGACCACAACACAGGTGTGAAGGTGGACCATCGTAGCCAGGAGATGGACCTCAGAAACACGACAGGAAACCCTAATCGTAAATCCCGAGGTGGCGGTTCGCGAACCCCAACACTTTTGAAAAGCGTTCCCGAAAGTTCCAGAAGATTCCAGAAGCTTCCTACTCCCTTTCCCGAATTCAGCTTTTAGCCACGCTTTTCAGTTTCAATGAATCACTCATAACTTCTTCGTTTTACAACGGAATGAAGTGATTCTTGAAGCGTTGAATTCGTATTTCCATTCACTATAACATGGAGACCTACTCAAAGGTCAAAGGTTGCCCTCACTATGATCATATGGACCAAATCTCCTCGGGTTAATATACAATGATGTAATTTCACCGTCATAAGCATTGTTCTACATAGTGAGTTCATTACTTCGATAGATAGAGATAAGAATAACAAGAGTTCAAGGAAAATTCAATCTTTACTAACCTTTGTTGATGAAGTCCTTGATGATGTCTTCGTGTGTTCTCCATCTTCATCTTCAAAGGGTGGAGATCGACTTTAAACTCTACTACCTCTATCCTAACCCGAAGTAAACCTTGAGTAGGCTAAATCAAGAATTGTGTTTTGACACCTAAAACTGACAACTAGCTTGACATACCAACGCTAGTGGGTTTGACCGGACAATGTCCTAACACTTGAGGTTATGTTCCCCTTGATCAACTTCATCATAATCCTCACCATAAACATCAAACACACTCCTCCTTGTAGATGGTGAAAAATGGGAGAAGGACAAAATCGTAAAACTCCCCTCTAACTACGTCTTAATTAAAGGCGATCGCCTACTCAGACACATCTTTATAGCTCAGGATGCAACCTATTCTACGAGCTGAATGTACTCTCTATGAGTTCTCTCTTATAACTCCCGGTGGAAAGGATGATATCATGGTGCAGTACCAATAACCTCACCAGCACATAAACCCATTAATCTGCTTCATGTCGACATCGCCTCGAAATCCTCGATATCAGAACTAGATTGCTCAATGGTACATGGTGGAGAGTTAACAGAGACGCATCTTCACAGATTTCCTCTCAAAATATGACTCAACATCCGAGTCTCAATGAAAACCTCAGAAATACCGAAGCTCTAGGCCTGTCCAGAGCTCTATGAGAGGCATGCAACAGCCTAAACAGGCTTAAGAAGACCACACTCTAAACACAGAATGGTCTAACATACCATGGATAAGCACGCCATGACTTGAAGCACGCTGTAGTACAAGCGCATGCATACGCCGTAACGCAAGCGCATGCATACGCCGTAGCGCAAGCGCACGCATACACCATAACATAAGTGCACAAGTACGCCACAATCGAGTTGGCCTTGGCCAAAGGCCAAGGCCGTGGTCCCTTGGACCATGGCGCCACAATAATCTGGCCTTGGCCTTTGGCCAAGGCCGTGGTCTCTTGGACCATGGCGCCATGAATCATGGCGCCACTAAAACTCAACCTTGGCCCAAGGCCAAGGTGCTATACCATGGCGCCACGAGTTCCCGTCCTTGGTCAATGACCAAGGCCACTCCTACACACCCACTATGCGAGTCTTTAAAGGCGCCACACTCACGCTGGCCAAAAAGTCATAGCCACATAAGCCTACTCAAACTCAACACAACCATGCAATATCTGCATACCACTCGAGATATTAAAACATCACACGGGGGGATAACTTTAGGGGTATTGGTCTGGCGGTCTACGGCAGTTAGAAAGAAACTGATGGAGATGATGGACAGTTACGAGAAGGTGGTGCTGAGTGGACATGTTCTACACGACTCTAGCAGTTACAGAGCACAACTCATGTCCTCCACTCCTCCACTCCTCCACTCTTCTACGACTTCCACCTTCTCTGTCGAGAGATCAGGGTGAGTTCAATACTATAAATAGAGGCTTCCTCTATCTTCCAAGGTAGAACATTCAGAATAACCAGAACACTCAAGAACACCAAGGTAGGAGTAACGATCGAATTCTGAGTATTCAACACACTTCTAGCCTTGGAGATCTCCAGTCACCCTCACGACGGAGAACCTGAACTCTTACACCCAGAAACACACATTCTCAACCTGATCTCAAGTTTCTTCGTTGTTTCCCTCCCTAGATCAACCTTTATCCTCTCTGTGACCGAAGCGAGACGGGAACAACCATTGAATTGGTTTAGGCTCGTCTTGTTCGACTTTAATCTCGAGCACTACGAAATTTCCCAGAGACGGTGCATTGTTTTTCCAGGTAAAAACAGTTGGCGACCACAGTGGGAGATCAATCTCTCGATTCCAGAAAACTTTCTCGAAAATGGTTGAACTTCGGGATCAGATACCAAAAACCCCAACTCTTCAACTGATGGTGATGCATCCTCTGGTGCAACGCCAACCAATCCACCTGCACCCGGCGCTACGCCCAACATTCCTGTTACTCAAGGTGTTTCCCCATCAATACCTGCCATCCCGGCGACTCCCATCACCCCGATAACTCCTGGTGCTCCCACCAACACCTCTG
>JAJJMA010077466.1:0-16644 GCA_023529015.1 Papaver nudicaule
GCGGGTGGCCGGTGAGGTCGAAAGCAATGCCGGGTTGCAGACGCGCATCGTCGCCGCTCACACTAGCGATACGCGCATCGCGGCGGTGGCCGCGCAGGCGGTCCTGCGTGAAGGCCTTGCCGCTGGCTTCGTGCTTGTAGCGGCCCGGGTAGTCGTAGCGCGCGTAGCCGCGGCCTTGGTGATCGAGATCGGTGCCCTCGCGTGGGTACTCGTGCGGGTAACGTGGGCTCTTGAAGGTGTAGTCGCGCTGCACTTGGCGCGCGGTGCGCACGTTCTCCGTATAAGCAAACGTGCGCAGGCTGGGCTGCGGCCGGTCGCCGCCGGGCGTCGGGTTGTACAGCACCGGCTCGCCCTGCTGCCGACCGAAGATAAACAAGCGGTCGCAGTGGATCAGCCGGTGACCATCGGCCTTGTGCTGGAAGGCGTAGAAGAAGCCCTCTTCGCGCAAGATGCGTTCGATGAAGTCGTAGTCGGTGTCGCCCGCCTGCACGCAATACTCGCGCGCAAGGTGCTCGGCGGTGATGCGCTGCTCGTAGTCCAGCGTCTGGCTATGCGTCTTGAGCACGGCCTGCGCAATCTCTGGAACGCTCAACGTCTGGAAGATGCGCCAGTCTGACGAGAGCTTCAGGCGCGCTAAGCGCGGCTCGATCACGACGGAATAGCGGGTGCGTCGAAAGCCCGTGTCGCCTTGCACGAAACTCGACACCGCGCCGTGCACGTAGCGCACGGGCTGGCCGCCCTGCCAAATCGTGAGCAGTCCGTTGCGGTCGAGCACCTGGCCGAAGTCGAGGGCGGGATTCGAGCTGGCCAGTTCCACCTGCAACAGGAAGGTCTCGGACAGCCCCTCGTGCAGGATGAACTCCACCACCTCGAACGATTCATCGCCAGCGGTGAAGGTAAAGCGCAGGTCGGATTGCGTGGGCATGTTCGCTCCCGTGGCCCGGGTTACGGTTTGAGGATGTGATCCAGCGACTGCAGGACCTGGTCGGTGGTGGTGCCTAGCCTGATCGCGAAGAACAGGTAGGCGCCGAGCAGCACGACCAACGCGATGGCCCAGGGCGTCCAGAGGGGCATCTGGCGCTTGAGGCGGTAGCGACGCGTGGCGACGGTAGGCGCGTCGGTGAGGCGCTCAGGCGCGTCGCCACGCAGCGGCCGCAGGATGCGGTGGAGCGTGACGATGATGGCGTTGAGCGTGTCCTGCTGGTTGTGCTGCTGGCCGTATTTGCCCTGGAAGCCCAGGCAGAGGCAGAGGTATTTGAATTCCAGGACGTGGTGATATTTCTTCGGGTCCATCTGCATGCGCGCGAGCACGGTGAAGAATTTCTCGCCGCCCCAGGTTTCGTTGTGGTGGTAGCTGAGCAGCGAGCGTCCGCGCCATAGCGAACCGTGGCCCCAGGGAGTGGCCATGACGGCTTCGTCGATGAAGGCGCAAAGCGCATAGCGATAGGCCAGTTGGGTGGCGCCGTCGTAGCCGAGCTGGCGCACTTCCTCAGACAGTGCAGTGATCTGGTCGCGCACGTTGGCGTAGAGCCTGGGGATGTCGTCGCAGCGGTCGAGGCGGCGCAAGCGGATGACCAGACCCAGCAGCGGCTGGGCCGCATCCACCAGCGGGTTGAGGCTGTGGCCGCGCAGTTGGAATTGCAGGTCGTCGTCGTGGTCGATGCGAAACGCCGAATCGAAGAGCATGCGGCCCTTGTCTCCGACCGGGACGACGAGCGGGGTGCGCAGGAAGTCGTCCGGCTGTGCTCCCGGCAATTGCCCTGACGGTTGCGGCGCCGGTTGGTGTGCCCGCAGCCGCGGCTCGCGATCGATCCTGTCGTTGCCGATGTCGACGGTGGTGTTCATGTCATTGACTCCGAATGGCCCAGAACTGGAGCTCCAGTTCCGGGAAGTCGCCGGTGATGTGGAAGCCGAAACCGTTGGCGCCCTTCTGCATCAACTTCTGCCAGGCCGCCGATGAGCGATCGAGCTGGAAGTAGGTGAAGCCGGCATGGAACGGCAGGTGGCGCGGCGCCACCGGCAGCGGGCTGAGCGGAATGCCGGGCAGTTGCAGACGGATGAGGTCGAGCAGCGTCTGCTGGGAGGCGACCTTGGCCTGTTGCAGGAAAAGCTGGCGCAACTGGTCCAGCGGCATGCGCGCGCGCACGGCGAGAATGAATTCCGCGCTCTGCATGAGGCTGGGGTCGTTGACCTGGACGGTAAGCACGCCATGGCGCTCCTTGACCAGCGGCAGGGACACGGCGCGCGGTTGCAGCACGGTGCTGAGCACGCGGCGCAGGGTTTCCTGCAGCAGGTGGAAGGTGGCCTGCGGGTTGTCGTGCTGGTAGGCCGGAAACTCCGGCGGCACGCGCGCCTCGTCGGTGAACGTGACGAGTTCGCCGCAGGCCTGGCCACACGCGAGGTAGGCGTCGAGCGGATGCACATCGCTGTCGCGCGCCAGATGCCGGAACAGGTGCTGCCACCGGTTGAGCGCTTGCAGCAGGTTGAAGTCGGTGACGTCGGCGACGCCGGCCTGGCCGGGCGAGCCGATGCGCTCGGCGATGCTCTTGGCGCGCTCGTGCGCCAGCGCGGCGATTTCTTCCATGAAATGCGCGAGCTGGCTGATGGCTCGCAGGTGCAGGCCGGTGATGTGGAAACCGCTATCCATCAGCAGGCTGCCATCGGGACGCCGGTCGAGAATGCGGCCGATGGCCAGGCCGGTGAAAGCACTGCGGTCGTCCCGCTCCAGCGCCAGCTTCAGGTTGGGCACGGCCAGGGTCACGGCGACATGGTTGCCCTGGTGGCTGTGGGTGTCGCGCACGTCTTCGGTGCGCGCTACGTAGCGGGCATTGGCGTAGGTGTCCGGCCAGCGGATTTCGGCCATGCCGTCGGAACGCAGCGGCAGCGTGAGATAGACGGTCTGGTTGGCGGCGGTGGCATCGGTGATGTCCAGCGGCTCCGGCGGCGGCTGGTCGTGCGGAATATCGAAGGCGGTGCCGTCGGGCAGGATGCCGCGTGCGCGCACGATGGCGATCTTGCCGATGGCGAGAAAGTCCTGGTTCAACACCAGCTCGGCGAAGCCATAGCCGTACTTGCGGCCCAGGCGGACGTTGACGTAGTGCTCGAGGTAGCGACTGGTTTGTTGGAAGTGCTGGGGCTTGACGAAGAGCCCTTCGTTCCAGGCGACGGGATTGCGGGTGGTCATGGTTGCTTGCTCGTTTGGGTGGCCGCCTCGCGGGACGGGCCTCGGAACAACTGCGGCGAGCTGGGGGCCGGTTTGCGCAACAGGTCCGGCGCGCCGTGCGCGGGTTCGCGCAACGGGTCCGGTGCGCGGTAGGCCTCGTTGATGATGGTGACGCGGGTGTCTTGCAGGCGGACCAGCAAGGCATACTTGCGCCCGCGCGGCTCGAGTCGGAAAACGTCGTACCGGCGGGCCGCATTGACATCGTTGAAAGCGGCCACCACGGCGACGTAGCGGGCTTTGTTCTCGATGGGGCTGAATTCGATGAACTTGAATTGGCCGGGCGCAAGGACATAGTCGTCTGCGGCAAGGAAGGTGCTGCCCAAAGCCTTCTTCGGATTCTGGCTGACGAGGTCGAGGTCGGCGTTTTCCAGCATGCTGTCGTCCTTGAGCTGGAGCACCCGGAAGGCGACCGGTGTGGCCGCGGTGCTGGACACCGGCGCCGGCACACTCGCTGCGGCCAGGCTGCCGCTCTTGCGGTACTGGCCCAGGTTCGGCTCGACACCGGGCGCATCCGCCTGCATCGGGCTGCGGCGAAACTGCCCGTCCGGCGGCAACGGCGGCTTGCTGGTGGGTGTGACGGTGAGGGAGTTCGGAAGCGGCCGTCCGGTGCCATGCGACGGCAGTGGCGGGACGCCCCCCTCGTCCTGCAAATGTTCCAGCAACGCGCGCAGGCCGTCGATGAGTTCGCCCTTGGTGGCGCCGTTGAACCGGATGGCAAATGGGCCCTCCCCCATCAGCCTCTCCTCAACCGGTTCATCGGCCGCGGCTGCGCTGCCGGCCGCCGACGCGCTGACCGGGTTGGGATTGACGTCCGCGCTCGCATACAGGCTGAGGGCGATCTGCGTAGGTTGGTCGTCCGGCGCGCCCACCGGGATGGACGGGTCCATCAAGACCCGGCCCGTCTTCTTGAACACGTTGCCCACGGTGCTGCAGCCGGTAAGCAGCATGCCGGCGAGCAGGAGCGCGAGGCTTCGCTTCACGGCGCCTCCGCGCGCAAGGCCTGGTCGTAGGCCTGTTCGAAGACCTCCCAGAACAGCTTGTCGAAGCCCTGCTGGCGGCCGGAGATCAGCTCGTCGTAGTAGTGCCCGTACATCTGCCAGGCCCAGCCATCGCTGTTCGCCTGACCGCCCTGCGGCGGTCGGTAGCGGTTGAAGCGCCGTTGCAACTGTTCAGGGGAGACGGCCTGCAGCAGCGCGCTGAGACCGGCGGTGATGGCCTGGTGAGTGGCCCGCTGCTGACGCTGGATCTGCGCCAGCGATTCCTCGATGGCTGCCGCGGGCGACAGGTGCACGAGGCTGCGGTCGGCGGCAAACATGGCGCGTACGGTGTCCGGGTAGCTTTGACCCAGACGCAGCGGGTTGTCTTCGATGGGCTGCAAGGTGCGCTGGCGCTGTCCGGACGCGCCGCTGTGCAACGCGCTCAGTCCGCTGATGGCCGCACTGAGGCTACGGCCTGCCTCGTAAAGCAGTGCATAGACCGCTTGGGCATCCAGCGCGCCCACCGGTGCGCCGAGCCCTTCGATCAGCGGGTTGACCAAGCCGGCCGGATCGTGGCCGTTCGCTTGCTGCGCATGCAGCCACTCGCGGGCGGCGGGGTTGTGGCTGTCGTGTTCCGACATGAGGGTGTCTCCTGATGCATGGATGGGCCTGCCGTGGACGGCTTCCAGCGCGGTGGCGGCGAGGTCGGCCTGGGCCGCCAGCGGCGACAGTCCGTAGTGATGGGGGTCGAGCGGATCAAGCGAGGCGTGCTCGGCATTGCCCGCACTCCGCTGGGCGGCAAGGTCCAGCGCGTGCAACGGGTCGAGCTGACCCTGCGGCGCCGGAGGCTCGCTCAAGGCCCGGAAAGCGGCCCAGTCGGGATTCGGCGTGACGGGTTGCTGCCCCTCTGGCGCCGCGGCGGGCAAGCTGTCCAGGTAGTCGTCGGGCAACTGCATCAACTCCTCGACGTCGTGCTGGGCCAGCACGCGGGACGGATCGGGCAACGGGTGATGCTCCTCGGCCAGATGCACCGAGAGACGGTACGGTCCCACGTGCAAGGTGTCCGCGTCGCGCAAGCGCGCGCTGGCGTGTAAGCCCAGCGGACGGGTCTGCTCGTTCAGCCCGGTGTGGCCGCTGCGATCGATGACCAGATACCCGCCATCCTCAAAACGGATTTCGCAGTGTTGCGGCTGCACCCGGCCGGCGCGGTCGTGCAACAGCCAACTGGCATCCTGCGAGCCGATGGTGCCGCCGGCCGAGTCGAAGCTGTAGCGCGGCGCCGTGCCTTGCTGCAAGGCTTCCGGGTTGGCGACGACCAAGGCCAGGCGGGGCTCCGTGGATACCGTATTCATGCGCGCACCGTCAGTTGAACGCGAGGCGGCCGGCGCAACGCAGGCTGTTCCAGAAAGCTGGTCCAGCCCAGTTCGGTGCCGACATCGCCCGCGAGGTTGAAGGAAGGGATTTCGTTTTCGCGCAGCGCCAGTTCGAGGTCGCACGGGGTTTGGTCGCGTAACAGGAAGGCGACCAATAGGCGCAGGCGCTCGAAGTTCTCGCCATGCGGAAGGAATTCGCGGAACCGCTGCTGGCTGAGGTTGGCGATGACGATAGTGAATTTGGCGTGGCGCGTGCGGACGCTGTCGCCCACGCGAAAGCTCTCGCCGAGCTGGCCATTGAGGCAACCGAGCTGAACGCGATCGCCGGGGTCAATGTCGGCGTGACGCAATTCGAAATCGCGTATGTCGACGTCCTTGAGGTCGAAGCAATGCGCGATCAGCCCGGCGACCATCGCGGGCGAGCGGCTGCGATGCACCACGGCGCCGGCGAAACTGAGCAGGCGGCTCCAGGCGATGGGCGTATCGCCGCGGATGGCGGTGTTCTCCAGGCCGATCAGCGCGAACAGGCGTTGCGAGAGCGGGTCACTGGCGCCCGGTCGGAACCGGATGTAGTGCCGGTACTTGCGCCAGGCCTGGTGCAGCAGCGTCAGCAGGCGGTGATGGAAGACGTCGAAGAACGCAGGACGGATGCCGATGCCCTGCCCGGCCTCGTAGGCCAGCCGCTCCACGTAGTAGGACGGCAACGGCGAGTCAGGGCCGTGCATGCCGAAGAACGTGGCTTGCACTTCGTACTGGTGTGGCTCGCTGTGCGCCAGACGCCGGGCCAACGACACGTCCGAGGCCGGGAAGCCCATGCCGGCATAGTTGCTCAGCTTGATGCGCTGGCGTTCGGGATCGTCGCAGTCGGGCGATTCGAGGTCGTCGCCATGCAGCGCATGCAGCCGTTCCAGCAGCAAGAAGAAGTCGTGGCTCCTGGCGCCCTCCAGCAGCTTTTCAGTCAAATCAGGGCTTGGGTTCCGCTGCGCATGGGCCATGCGTAGTGCTCCTGATTGGTGGTGTTGATCGCCTCCAGCACATGGAAGGAGGAAATGCTGCTGTACAGCGCGAGGAAGTGACTGAGCACCGTGCCGAACAGGTAGAGGTCGCCTTCGCAGGCAAACCCTGTCTGGTCGAACTTGACCACGCTGCGGATTCCGCGGATCGGCAGCGCCTGGAACATGCGGTCGACCGGCGTGGAAACGACGTCCAGCAGCGCATCCAGGCGCTTCTGCGTGGCGCGGCGCCGCTGGATGTCGTGATGAGCGGCGAAGTCGTACGCGCTGATGACGGCCTTCAACGGCTCGGCGGACAGCAGCGACAGGTAGGTCGGCGACAGGTTGGAGATGAGCCGCCACTGCAGGTTACCGTCCAGAACGGGCCGATACGACGGGGTGGGCGCCGTCAGGTTGCGACTGCTGACGAAGGTGGGAACGTCGGGCGTGGGGATGCACACGTCCCCCGCCCCCAACGCCAGCGGAAGATCGCGGTTGGTGCAGGTCAGCGACACCGAGACCGTCTCGTCGCGGCCGATGTAGTTGCGTTCGTCGCCGCGCACGAACGACACGCGGTGCTCGACACCGGCGACGGTGAGCGACGGTTCGATGCGAGTGCGGTAGTACAGCGTGGTGTGGCCGCGCTCGTAGTCGATCTGGTGGCGCAGCGACTCGAAGGGCTGGTAGGTGCGCAGCCATTCGCCGGCATTGCCGCTGCCCTCGCCCTTCCAGCCGTCGACACTGTCGATGCTGAAGATCTCGTAGGCGTCGGTCCGCTGCCCTGCGGGCCTCAGGCGATAGTCCAGTGCTTTGCCGGTCAGCCGGACGGGCTCGGCCTCGTGCTCGAACAGGTTCACGGCCGGTGTGCAGTACAGCGCCAGATCGCCCGTGCGGATCCGCACGTCCTCGGGCATGGGCCGGGTGAAAACGAATTCCAGGCGGATCTGCCCGGTCTGCTCGGTAGGCCAGAGTGACCGCAGCCCTCGAATACCGAAGAAGAAAAACCGGCGCGGGAACAGGAAGTACTCCTGCAAAACACGGTAACCGTCCAGTGCGTTCTTCGGGTACGGCAGCAGCGCCTGATCAGGGGCGAAGCCGTGGAACAGCACTTGGCTGGCAGGGATGTTCCGCACCTGCCCGGCGTATTCCATGCGGATTTCGCCGAGGTATTTGGCCAGCCACAGATAGAGCGTCATGGCGGTGTAGTCGCTGCCGCTCAGGTAGAAATCGAGCTGGTCGCAAGCGTAGGTGCTGGGCGGACTCTGACTGAGCGTGGACAGGTCCACGCGGACGATCGATTTCTCCAGCGAGTGCGCATCGCTGACCTGATCGATCCGCAAGGGATAGATGGCCATGTCCGTGCAGGTGCGGAACTCGCATGCGATGCCATCCACCTCGCGAGCGCGCATGCGCGTCCCCTTGGGGATCACATGCCGTTCCGTAATCGTGCGATCCATCGGCTGAAACTGCATGATGGTGGCGCTGGGCAACGGCCGCAGGTAGTTCGGCCACAGCAATTGCAGCAACGGGTGGGTCAGCTCTGGGAAATCGTCGTCGATCTTCAGGCGCAGCTTGGCTGTGAGGAAGGCAAAGCCTTCCATCAGCCGTTCCACATCGGGATCGGTGGCTTCCTCCCCCAGATATCGCGCGAGCTGCGGATTATTGCGCGCGAACACCCTGCCGAGGCGGCGCATATAGTCCAGCTCTTCGCGGAACTTTCGCTTCAGTGGCATCAGCCCTCCTGGCTGGGTGCTAGATCACGTGGATCCAGCGCTCCCGGTGCTGGACGAGCAGATCGATCTCCACGTCCTCCGTGTTGTCGTTGACTGGCACCAGGCAGTGCAAACGGAAATGCAGCGGGCCGGCCTGGCCGTGCGCGGTGACGGGACGAATGTCCAGCACCTGCACGCGAGGTTCGTGGGCCGTGACCGCGGCACAGACGTCCTGGCATACCTGATGGCGCAGGTCCATCTGGCTAGCCGCGGCGTCGTTCAGATCCCCAAGGCCGAAGCCAGGGCAGCTTTGCGAGCTGCCCTGGCGGCTATTGAGAATGCGCTCGAGGTGATCCTTGATGGCACCGATGCGCTCCGACGCCAGCGCCTGCCGCGTGCGCATGCGGCGCGGCGGCAGATCTGGATCAAGCCGTTCGAACAGGCTGCCCTGGCCGAGGGAGCGCGGCATGCGTCTACCCTCCGTCATTCCTTGTCGAGCCGGCCGACCAGCGACAGGTCGAAGCTCGCGCCCATGTACTTGAAGTGCGGGCGCAAGGACAGGGAAATCTGGTACCAACCGGGGTTGCCCGTCGCGTCCTGCACGACGACCTTGGCGGCCCGCAGCGGACGGCGGCTACGCACGTCGGCCGAGGGACTTTCCTGATCCGCAATGTACTGGCGCAGCCAGTTGTTGAGTTCGCGCTCCAGGTCCTGGCGCTCTTTCCAGCTGCCGATTTGTTCGCGCTGCAGCACCTTGATGTAGTGCGCCAAACGGTTGACGATGAACATGTACGGCAGTTGCGTGCCCAGCATGTAGTTGGTCTGCGCAGCATGGCCCTCGGGTGTATTCTGGAAAACCTTGGGCTTCTGCACCGAATTGGCCGAGAAGAACGCAGCGTTGTCGCTGTCCTTGCGCATCGCGAGCGGAATGAAGCCTTCCGCAGACAGTTCGAACTCCTTTCGATCTGAAATAAGCACTTCGGTCGGAATCTTCGCCTGGAGCTGGCCGAGCGACTCATACAAGTGCACGGGCAGGTCGTCCACAGTGCCGCCTGATTGCGGACCGATGATGTTGGGACACCAGCGGTACTTCGCAAAGCTGTCTGTGATGCGGTTGGCCATCAGAAAGGCCGTGTTACCCCACAGGTAGTTGTCGTGCTGGCCGTCGATGGTTTCGCGATAGCCAAAGCTGCGAATTGGATTCTCCAACGGGTCGTACGGCTGGCGCAGCAGGAACCGCGGCATGGTCAGGCCAAGGTAGCGTGCGTCCTCCGATTCGCGCAGGCCGCGCCACTTGGCATGACGCGGGCCTTCGAAGATATCCTTGACCTCTTTGAGGTTGGGGATGTCCTGGAAGGAGTCCAGGTTAAGCATCTCGGGGCCGGCCGCGGCGAGGAACGGTGCGTGCGCCATGGCGCCGATCGCAGCGACGTAGTTGAGCAGCTTGATGTCGGGCGCGGAGGGGCCGAAGGTGTAGTTGCCGACGATGCAGGCAACGGGCTTGCCGCCGAATTGGCCGTAACCCGCGGTGTAGATGAGCTTGTAGACATTACTGCGCGTGATATCCACGGCGCTCTCGAAGTCTTCCAGCAGTTCATCCTTGGTGACGTGAAGCACATCAATGAGGATGTTCTCGCGGAAGTCGGTGCCGGCCACCAGTCGATGGAGTCCACGCCAAGCCGATTCCAACTCCTGCAGGGCTGGTTGATGGAGGATGACGTCCATCTGCCTGCCGAGCTTGGCGTCGATCTGCGAAATCATCTGGTCGACCAGTTGCTTGTTGACCGGCTGTTCGCGCGCATCGGTCTTGAGCATCTCGGCAATGAAGGCAGCCACGCCACGCTCGGCGACGGCATAGCCCTCCTGGGCGGGCTGCAGGCGGGTCTGCGCCATGATCTGAGCCAGCAGGCCCTCCTGCGGCAGCCCGTCCTGCCTTTGGGTAGCAGCGGTTTGTGCTTGTTTCATTGTTATGTCCTTTGCAAACGGTAAGAGGAACAGCGCGGGCCTCAAGCCTTGCCGGGTTCCAGCAACTGCTCCAGCTCCTTGGCCAGCTTGCCGCGGGAGGCCTCATCACCGAGCAGAGCCTGCAACTGCTTGCGGAAGGCCGGGATATTGCCCATCGGCCCCTTGAGCGCCACCAGCGCCTCGCGCAACTCGAGCAACTTGCGCAGTTCCGGCACCTGGCGAGCGATGGCATCGGGACTGAAGTCCTCGATTGCGCTGAACTTCAGGTGGACGGGCAAGGTGTCGTTCTCGCCCCCCTCTTCCAGTACGGCCGGCGCATCTATCGTCAGCCCCAGGCCGAACTCGGACATCACGTTGTTGAAGTTGTCCTTGTTGATGCTGACGGCGGTACGGTCTTCGAGTACGACCTCGTCCTCGCGCCCCTTGAAGTCGCCCGTCACCAATAATTTCAGGGGCAGTTCGACCTCCTCCTGCTCACCGCCCGTTGCCGGAACGTAGCGAATGTTGATGCGTTCCTTCGGTGCGACCGATCCTTGCTTTGCCATGAGCCACTCCCATTCGAATTGAAGTCCTTGCAGCGCGAAATTCGATAAACCCCAACGCATTGCGCGTCAAAGTGTATGCAGTGCAAGCGAAGGCATGCCGGCCGGGCCAAGCCCCTCCGACCTAACACCATCTATGGCATACCGCAGAATCGCTTTTCGCACGCAGACGACGAGGCTAGACGTTAATGGCCGCCAATGGAATAAGACTGATCTTATTTTTTCGCCGAAATACGCCGTATTCGTTCGAATATCGAATTCAATGGAAAATTTCCATTGATTTTCAGACAAATCCCATGGACGAGTGAGTTATTGACGTGTTTTCCTCGAGAGCTTGACCGTGTGCTTATTGCGGATGCGTCGAAGATGCCCTTGCCCACCTTATTAAAATCGTTAAGCCGATACATTCGTTTGCATTTGCTTCATTTGTATTGGCAACGCGGAGACGATTTTTCTAAGAAAAACCTTTCCTGAAAAGGGGAGTTCGATTACATGATTACGGTGGATCTCCCGGCGCTCTTCGAACGCCTCAATGTGTTGTGTCGGCATGCCTTGGAAGAAGCGGGGAGCCTCTGCATCGGCCAGCGTGGCGCCGAAGTCACGGTGCCCCACCTGCTGTTCAAGCTGCTCGATCAGCCTCAGTGCGACGTCCGCGTCGTGCTGCAGGAGGCAGGGATCGACGTCGATGCCGCGCGACAAGCGTTGTCCACCGCCTTCCCCGAGGGGAATGGCGGACACGGCCAGTATCCGTCGTTCTCCCCGCTGCTGGTCGAGCTGTTGCAGGAAGCCTGGCTGCTCAGTTCGGTGGAACTGGGACAAGCGGAGATCCGCAGCGGCGCCCTGCTGCTCGCCGTGCTGCTCAATCCGGCACGCTACCTCCCGCTGGCGGCGACACGCCTGCTGGATGGCATAAGCCGGGAGCCACTACGCAAGTGCTTTGGCGAACTGTTGGCCGGATCGACGGAGGCTGTCGATGCGGCGTCCGCCGACAACCGCCCGCTTGCTGCCAGTGGTGACGACAGTGCGCTGGCTCGATTTGGCCACGACTTCACCGCACAGGCTCGCGAAGGGCGGATCGACCCCGTGCTATGCCGCGATGCCGAGATCGACCTGATGGTCGACATCCTGTCGCGGCGCCGCAAGAACAACCCCATCGTGGTCGGCGACGCCGGTGTCGGTAAGAGCGCGGCCGTTGAAGGACTCGCCCTACGCATCGTGCAGGCGCGTGTGCCCGAGCCGTTGCGCGACGTTCAGCTCTGGGGGCTGGACTTGGGCGCCCTTCAGGCCGGCGCGTCGGTCAAGGGCGAGTTCGAGAAACGCCTGAAGGCGGTGATCGATGAAGTGAAAGCTTCGCCGCAGCCGATCATCCTCTTCATCGATGAGGCACATACGCTGATCGGTGCCGGCAACGCCGCGGGCGGCAGCGACGCGGCCAACCTGCTCAAGCCCGCGTTGGCGCGCGGCGAGCTGCGGACCATCGCTGCCACCACTTGGTCCGAGTACAAGAAGTATTTCGAGAAGGACCCCGCGCTGACGCGGCGCTTCCAGCTGGTGAAGCTGGACGAGCCCAGTCCGGAGGATGCCGTGCATATCCTGCGCGGCCTGCGCCCCCTCTACGAGCAAGCGCACAAGGTCTATATCGGGGACGATGCCCTGCAAGCCGCCGCGAAGTTATCGGCGCGCTACCTGTCCGGCCGGCAGTTACCGGACAAGGCCATCGACGTGCTAGATACCGCTTGCGCACGCGTCGCCACCGCACTGGCCGAGCCGCCGCGTCGTTTGACCTCGCTCGAGAACGCGCTTCGCCAGATTGACGCCGAGACCGAACACCTGACGCGTGACGCCCGATCCGGCCGCAGGCCATCGACGAAACGACTGGACACGCTGCGAGATGCGCGGCAACAGGTGGAAGTGCGCATCACCGAGTTGCGCCATGCCTGGGAACAGCAGAAAGCGGTCGTCGATGCGATCGTCACCCTGCGCAGTCAGGAGGCCAAAGACGACATCGCCGGGCTGCTGTCGGACAAGGTGGCCCAGCTCACCGAACTGCAACGGGATGGCGCTCTGCTGCATGCCGACGTGGGCGCCGAGCAGATTGCCCAGGTCATCGCTGACTGGACCGGCATACCAGCCACCACCATCAACAGTGATCAGCTGACGCGTCTCGAACAATTGCCAACCACCCTGCGAGTGCGCGTCAAAGGACAGGACGCGGCACTGGAGGCATTGCACCGACGCCTGCTCACGGCGATGGCCGACCTGCGCCGGCCGGGCACGCCGGTGGGCGCGTTCCTGCTGGTCGGCCCCAGCGGCGTCGGCAAGACCGAGACGGCGTTGGCGGTGGCCGATGCGCTGTTCGGCGGCGAGCGCTTCCTGACCACGATCAACATGTCCGAGTACCAGGAGAAACACACCGTGTCGCGCCTGCTGGGCGCTCCGCCCGGCTACGTGGGCTATGGCGAAGGTGGCGTACTGACCGAGGCCATTCGTAAGCAGCCCTATGCGGTGGTATTGCTGGACGAGGTGGAAAAAGCCCACCCGGAAGTGCTTAACGTGTTCTACCAGGCCTTTGACAAGGGCGAACTGGCCGATGGCGAAGGTCGCCGCATCGACTGCCAGAACATCCTGTTCTTCCTGACCTCCAACCTCGGCTTCGATCAGGATGATCCGTCGTTGTCCGACCTCGACGTCGATAGCCTGCGGCAGCAGTTGATGCGTTTCTTCAAGCCGGCCCTGTTGGCGCGCATGCAGCTCGTGCCG
This sequence comes from Papaver nudicaule, assembly GCA_023529015.1. Lineage (NCBI taxonomy): Eukaryota > Viridiplantae > Streptophyta > Magnoliopsida > Ranunculales > Papaveraceae > Papaver > Papaver nudicaule. Next base: position 13,545 of record JAJJMA010077466.1, read on the forward strand.
TATCGCTACCTCGACGAGGCCGTGTTGGGCGACATCGTTAACAGTCGCTTGCAGCGCCTGCAGCAGCAATTCGCCCAGCGCTACGACGCCCCTCTGGAAGTGGCCGAGAGCGCACGCGACGAGTTGCGCTCGCGCTGCATACGACACGCCAACGGCGCGCGCATGCTCGATGCGAGCATCGACGGCGAACTGCTGCCGCCGCTGTCGCTCGCTGTCCTGCAGCAGCAGGCCAAGGGGGCGCCTTTCCAGCGCGCGGACCTGCGCTGGCAGGACGGCGCCTTTCTAGCCACGCTGCACTGAGTGGAACACGGCATGGAGACCGTGAGTGTCGTCCTGTTGGCGCGCGAACTGGCGCAAGCGAGCACCATGGCCTCGCTGGCGGGAGCCTGGCTGCGCGCCGCCTGCGATGGCACCGGTATCGAACAGGCGCTGTGCTACTGGCATGAGCATCCCGGCGACAGACTGCTGCCGATCGCCCATGCCCATGTGGCTGACGCCGCGGGGCTCACCTCGATATCGTTGGGAGAACTTGACAATCCGCTGGTGTATTGCCTGACCAGCGCCAAGCCTTGCCATGTCGCGCGGCTGGACGCCTTGGTCAAGGTCGGCGCCGGCTTCGACGCCCTGCGCGAACATCTCACCGCCCGCGCCGCCCTGTTGGTGCTGCCGATCCATGGCCCACAGCACGAAGTGGTGGGCATCTTCGCGTTGATTGGCGCTGAGGCGGCCCTGCGCGCCTGGCAGGCAGATTCGATCTGGCAGGAGCTGATCACCCTGCATCACGTGCTGATGGCGCGCCTGCTGGCATCGTCCGGCACCCACCGCATCGAGGAGCAGCGACGAAGCGAAATCGACCAGGACCGGACACGCGCCGCCCGCCTGCTAGCCGCGGACTTTGTCGGTATCGGGGCGACGGCCCGACAACTGCGCGAAGACATGCTGCGGCTGGCCGACTCGTCACTGTCGTTGCTGATCACCGGAGAAACCGGTTCGGGCAAGGATCATGCGGCCTGGCTGATTCACCAAGCCTCGTCCCGCCGGGGCAAGTTCGTACCGGTGAACTGCGCGGCGATTCCGAAAGACCTGATCGAAGCCGAGTTGTTCGGTGCGGTACGCGGCGCCTACACCGGCGCTACTCAGGCACGCACGGGGCTAGTCGCCGAGGCCGATGGCGGCACCTTGTTTCTCGACGAAATCGGCGATATGCCGCTGGAACTGCAAGGTACGCTGCTGCGCCTGCTGAACGAGAAGACCTATCGACCGATAGGCGCAACGCGCGAGCAGGCGTCCGATTTCCGCCTGATCTGCGCCACCCACCGCCCTCTGCCCGAACTCGTGCGCGACGGTGCGTTCCGCGAGGACCTGTATTTCCGCATCCGCCAGCGCGTGCTGCGCATCCCGCCCCTGCGCGAGCGCCCGGAAGACATCCCGGCGCTGGTCGCGCACGTGCTGCTGCAATACAACCGCGAATGCCAGGGCAACGTCGCCGGCATTTCCGCGAGGGCACTGGCACGCCTGCAAGCACACAGCTTTCCCGGCAACGTGCGCGAGCTTCGCAGCCTCGTGCTGGCCGCAGCCGAACGTAGCGCACCCGGCAAACACATCCGCGGCGACCTACTGGCCGACCTGGAAGAAGAAATGCTGGCGCCGAGCGAGCCGCCGTCTCCGACAGCATCGGCACTGCAACAGCTCTTGCACACCGACAACCTGCCGGAAGCCTTGCTGCACTTCGAGCGCCTCGTGGTCGGCGAACGGCTGCGCCGGGTCGAGGGGTCGCGGCGCGAGGCTGCGCTCAGCCTCGGCATACCCAAACGCACGCTGGCACGGAAATGCCTGGAGTGGAATTTGAATGGAGAGGATCACCCATCATGAAATCGTTCAGCCTGGCATTGCTGTCTGCAGTGGCACTGGCCGGTTGCGACGGAAAGCACCCCGCCGTCGCCGCCAGCAACGATTGCAGCACCATCGAATCGCCGCAGGCGCGGCTGGCCTGCTTCGACGCCAAAGCGGGCACCCCGTCACCACCGCCACCGCCGGCCGCACTCCAAGCCAAGGCACCCGCACCGCCGCCAACGCCCGCCACCGCCACGCCGGCCAGCGCGAAGCGGCCGGACATCACCGCCCTGGTCCAGGCCAACGAGGCCAAGCGCCGCGCTGACGACACCGGCTTGCTGCTGATGCGCACGCCGGAAAAGCTACCCGGCCAGGATAAGGTGGTCATCTCGGCGCCGGCGCTGGGAGGCTCGACACCCGGCCCCACCCTCGCGATCAGTTGCCTGCAGAACATCTCGCGCCTGCAACTGCTGACCGCCGAGGCACTGCCCTTCAACCGCGCCAATCTACGGCTGCTGCTGGACGGCCGCCCCGTGTCGGCCAGCCAGCCGTGGCAGGTCCTCGATGACGGCACGGTCACTGATGCGGGACGCGGCCTGGTGGCGATCGAGCAGCTTCGTCACCTGACCCAACCGGCGCAGCGCCTGCAGATCGAGAGCGACCAGGCCCCCTTCGACGGGATGGTCTTCGACGTCTCCCGGCTCCATGAGCAACTGGTCCAGCAGCGCGAGGCATGTCACTGGTGAAACTGCTCGCCCCCTTGGACCTCGATACTTTGCTGGCGCCGCTCGACCCGCGCCAGCCGGCTGGCGTTTTCGATGACGAAGACGACGCTTACCAAAGCATCGATCACGAAATGGTCAAGCTCGGCAGTTTGCAGGAGGCGACCATCGACTGGCCCTACGTCGACGAAGCCGCGCAGCACTTCCTGCGCAGCCAGTGCAAACACCTGCGCATTGCCGGGCATCTGCTGACCGCTCGCGCACGCACGCGCAGTTGGCGCGGCTGGGCCGAGGCCACCGGCGTGCTGGCCGGCATGGTCGAGCACTACTGGGAAACCAGCTATCCGAAACCGGGCGCCACCGGCTACCTGACCAAGCGACGGTTGGTGGGGCAACTGCTGGAGCGGCTGTCCGACAGCCTGGCCGCGTTGGAAAACACCGGCTATGGCGAAGAGTTCTACAAGGCTGGCCAAGCCGCACTCGATAGCCTGCAACGCTGCGCCGAAAGCACCCAGCTCGACGTGCCCACTCTCTCCAGGCTGGAG
>JAJJMA010077470.1:0-11102 GCA_023529015.1 Papaver nudicaule
GGTCGACTCAGTCCCCCATACTGAACTGGCACATTCTCAGGCCTGATTAGAGCTGCACAAGGAAACCGGTGAAAACCGAGAACCGAACCGAACCGATTGAACCGAGGTTAAGGTATACGTTCTGGTTCTAGAACCGAACTAGAACAGGTATAAGGTATAGGTTTAGGTTGTCGGTTAACCGAAACCGACAGGAAAAAAACCGATGATCCTAGGCCGTTAGATCTACCTAACCCCATTAATCTAAGCCGTTCATCCTTAATATATTAGCATCAGAAAACCCTATCTCACTTTCAGTCGACCTCACTTCCTTCTTCTTCTTCTTCTTCTCCTTCTTCCCAAACTCCTCCTTCACAGTCACGACCACCACGTCCATCACCATTCACTCAAAGCGGTGAACAATTCCTTAACTTTCTCCGACTCATCGACCAAGTAGCCGTGATACTGTCTTGAATCAAACATTAAGAGTCGCGGTATGAAAATTCCTAATTTTCTCTCCTGAACCGTATATCAGATCATTATCACTTCTCTTTCTGTCTTTGAAATGTTGATTTTGATATTCTTTCTCACTTTCTCTCTCTACCTCTTATACTGCTCTCCTCCTCCTTTTTGCAGCAACCTCTTAGATCTAGGAGTTTCGTTGATACGATTAATCTTGTGTGAAAGATTTTTCTCCATATGAAGTATATTTTTTATTGGGATGCAGTCAGATCCGGCTGAAGAATTTCGGCTTTTTTGTGTGCTTAAGTTGTATTTCTATCATTCTTTTTGCCTTTTTGGTTTTTAAGACCTGATCTACTTTTTGATAATTTTACAGGACCGATAATTCAATCTAGTTGGGAAGGTTTTACAGGAACTAGATCTGGAATGAGTGCAAGGTGATATCTATGTGTTCCATAAAAAAAAATTATGTATAGATTTGTTGAATTATTTTTAATTTTGCAATTGACTTTTCTTTCTGTTGTAGGAGTACAGATGATGATATTTGGGATGAAGAACACTGATTTTGCAAGAGTGTAGTAAAAGATTGGAATGAAATTTAGCATTTGTTTTTTTCTTTTTCTTAAAATCATGATGGTCATGTAAAATCATGATGGTCATGTAATATATGTTACGGTCGATATATCATTTATAATGTATGATCAGATTTTATGTTATTATGTAATTTATTTTACGGTTGCATTTTACAAGCAGAAGGAAAACTTACTTGTTTATTTTTTTTTATTATGTAATTTATTTTATGAACCGAAACCGAACCGATAACCGGACCGAACCGATGGAAAACCGAAAAACCGAAAACCGAAGGTTAAGGTTAAGGTTTTCAATCTAGAAACCGAACCCCCTTCGGCTTAAGGTACAGGTTTAGTATCATCGGTTCGGTTAACCGACTTTGTGCAGCTCTAGTCTTGTATGGCTACGAAGATGAGGAAAAGAAGGTGGAGCGCAAGAAGTTTGAAGCTGAACATAATCTCCCCATTGTTAATTTCTATAGTATTTTCTTCTCCGAGAAGGAGCGTGCCAAATCTCAGGAAAAGATTGCCCAAGCCAAAAAGAGGGTAAGGTGTAATTTTGGAATTTCTTTGTTTATTCTCTTCTTAGAGGTTTATTCTCACTCCTATTGTGTTTTGTTTTCAGAAAGCGGAGCTAGCGAAGGCAAAAGGTCAAGAAGCTTCGGACGAAAGTGATGCTCCGAGGAAGAGAAAAACGTCTTCAAAGTCAGCGCCTGCTGAGAAGGGGGAAATTAATCAGGTGATAAACACTTCCTGCCTCAGTTATGCGTTAGGTATGGATATTTGCCTCTGTTTAGAACCTGATAAATTGGCTGCTTGTCAGCAGAGCGATGTGTTAGTCGACGGTGGTGATACTGCGAATTTATCCCTTCGTGAACCGAACCGAAAAAAAAGGAAAAACCATGGCTACGAAGAAGAAAAACACGAATGTTACTCGCTCTGCAACCGAGGCTGTTACCCGAAGACAAACGCGTAAGTTGATTGTTAGTTCGGATAATGAGGAGACCGAAGATGATAGTACTCCGACGGGGGTGAATCTTAGCCGCGGAGCTGCTGCCGTGCCGAACTCCCAAACTGTGGTACCCTCACAGGGACGTTCTTCTTTTGACGGCGAAACCTCTCATTCTGACCAACCAGAGATGAATTTAAATCAGTATGGGTCCAATATTGGTACCACTTTGGGTTCCTTCGCATCGGGTGCGAGTGTTCCTCTGATTCCTATCACTGTCACTCAACGTTCGAGGGTAGGTTCGAAAGATCGTAGTCCTCGTACTGGTGACCTGGCTAGCCTTTTGAGAGCACATTCGAGGGATCCTCAAAATCGCCCTTTAGACCCTTCCGTATGTAGATTTCTTGCTCGGGTATTTTCTGGTTCCTTGGATAAGGATTCTGTTGCCGCTGTACCCTCCTACCACCAGTCATTCGTAGAAGCTGTGAGTGTATTATTTTGTTGTTTTCGTTCGTATGCATGTTTTGATCTCGCTGGTGCCCAAAGCCTGGAGTTTGACCGATTTGGCGAGGACATCCGTCTCTTGCGGCAAGAGAAAAGCAGTCTCGCGAAGAAGTTGAAGGATTTAGAAAAAAGTCTTAAGATTGCCGAATCCGAGCGAGATAGCTTTTCGCAAGATGCTAATGTTCAAAGAGAGCGAGCTGCGAAGCTTGACGAGGAGTTGCGTTTGTCTCTTATTTTTCGTGATGAAAAGGATGCCGAGATTTCTTCGTTAAAAAACCATATCGAAGGGGAAGAGAAGCGCACCTCTTTGTTTAGTCGTGGCCATGCCCGATATGTGTGTAGGAGTATGGGTATTCAGCCACCCTATTATTTTGATGGTTTGGAAGATCCAGACGTTGAACTTGAGTCTGATAAAGATCTCATTTCGACCAGCGAGGCTAAGTTAATAATTTCCGAGTTGCGAAAAGTAAGGCTAGCAGAAGATTTGCAGTCAGCAGAAGACGATGCTAATGGTGGGTTGGGGATTGAGGGTCATGAAGCTAACAATGTGGAGCAAAAAGATGGAGGTGTTGACTCTCGGGAGCCAGATGTGATTGAAGAAAGCACTAGTGAAGAGCCAGTAGGTGATAAAGGAGGTGATGGGAGTGCGAAAGCAGGTAACGAGCCTTTTGGTGGTGAGCCGAAGGAGGTTGATTGTTTTGATGCTTCTGGTAAGAACTCCGAGGTTGATGCCGAGGTTCTAGATCCCCTGGATGAACTTAACAGTATTATGAGTTCCCAGGTTTTGCCTTTGTTTAAGAAGAATGATAGCGATCCTGCGGCTTCGTCCCGAGAGAATCCCTAGAGTGCTTTTTTCTTGTAATTTTGATGATCCTGTGTTAGAATGTCTTGTAAAATAGGAAGTGTGTTTCTTCTAGCTTTTGATGATTTGTAGCTATTTTGCGTACTGAATAGGATTTGTAAGCGCTTGTTGCTTTTCTCTATTTCTTAGTGCTATTTTTCTTCTTTTTTGCTATTGCTACTTTGTGCCTTGCTTTTTATCGATCGGTTTTGAAAGTGGCCTGTAAATGGTTCGTATAGCTTCTTGAGGTGCAACTTCGGGGCTTACTTCGATGTAGGACAAAGTTACCAAGCTAGTGGGGGCATACGGATCACCCTTCCCAAAGGCTTTGAGTTACTCGCACTGGTTTCAAGCAAAACACTGGCTATTAATTGCGTGGGTATCCATGTTTCCTTAATACGTTAAGTAGGCGCCGAAGATATTTTTTCTTATATATCCTCCTCGGAGGGCATGGAGGTGCCCTAGCTACTTTTAGCCTAAGTAAATGTATGGAATGGATACCCCGTTTCTCAATAAAGTAACATGATGGGGGAGTGCCGGTCAAAGCTGGAGCTTAGACATGGTACCTTTCTCTTATCGCTGCATAAAGCTCGACCTCTCCAAATCTTTTGTACCTCCCTCTTTTTGAGGCTTGAATTTTTATAAGGGGTCCCTTGGCTGCATACTTCGTCGTTGGTTTTGAGGACGAAACAGCTGCCTCGGGGTTCCATCTTCCTCTATAGGTAGATGTTAATCCCATTTATCGTCCCCTCGGCTCCCGAGAACGCGAGGTCCTCGTGGCCGTTCGTTAGTGAGTACTTATGCATCATCAGCTATTTTGGCCTTGATTCAAAGTGCTCACTGCTAACGGGGTGTCTTGTGGGTAGAGGACCGTGTCACATAATTCGTAGAGCCCTTACGAATTAAATGAGCATCAGCTATGTGCCTACTAAACGAGGTCTTTTTTGTTTGATGGCGTTTTTTGCCTCGGCGTTTACAGCCTTTTTCATTCGATGGCATTTTTTGCCTCGGCGTTTACAGCCTTTTTCATTCGATGGCATTTTTTGCCTCGGTGTTACAGCCTTTTACACGATCCGGGCTTTGATTTTGATCGAGGCTGTATTCAAAGGATGATATTATTACTTCCTCTCCTGAGTTATTATTTGTATGAGGTTTCGCTCTATGTGCTTCCCCGCTGTCTTGGTCTTTTAGTTCCTGGCCTTTGTGAAGCTCTCTAGTTGTTTTTTGCCAGCTTGGGCATGCTTTTGTTTAAATTTCTGCGTCGATTCGGTTCCTCCTCGGGGTCGCTGCGGTGGTTATGAGAGCTGCTTCCCGTTGCCATGGTGTTGATTGATTTCGTTGCATGCTTTTCCTGCTACTTTTTAACGATGATTTTTCGTATGCATTTGTCTGAGATCCTTAGGCGTTTTTTTTTTTTTTTTAGGATGGTGACCGAAGTCGGTATTTTTACTAATGTTGATTTCTTTGTGCCGAGTTTTGGTTTTATCATTGGTGCTCTGTTGAGCTTCGCCCTCGACCATACTTCGTTGCCTTGTATGTTGCCTTTGTTAACGCTTATTTGTGTTACGATTATTTTGACTTTACTATCCCCCTGATGTTAAGGTTGACACGTGGGTGTTAGCAGTTTTGAATGGTGTTATCAATTAGTTTCTCTACGGTTTTGGAATTTTGAACGGCAACGTGGGGACTTGCAAAAGATGCAGTTACTTTATTGGATAACGTATAGGTATGGTGTTTTGAAGTTTTGGTGCGTTGCTCAAGGGAATCAAAATTATCACGTCTGTTCATTGATTAGACTCGTCGATTAGGTGGTTCCCAAAACTGTAGTATAAAAGGCGAGGTATGCTTTTTGTTGTTACTGGTGACTACCTGCTTGATTTTTTGTCTGACATTCTTTTCTTCCTTTCTTCCCCTCTTTTGCGTTCTATCATCGCTTGAAGGAGTAATGGCTGACAGAGGAAAAGCTCCCATGGAGGAAGGAAATGGTGAGATGGGCCCAATAAGCCGTAGAGAACAAATTCGCGTAATAATGGAGATGGAAGCCGATTTTGCTACTGCTAGCTCTTCTATGAGGGAGAGTAAATCTGACACGGTGATTCGTCTGTTTAGTAATCTTATTGAGAGTGATGAGAGGAGAAGGGAGCAGAGGATGATGGAAGACGGTGGTTCGCCTTATGACTGCCGTATGTATGAAACTAGATCATTTCTCCGTCGTCATAGCGAAGAGATTTTGCCGATGCTTAAAGATGGTCTTGTCTTTCCTGATGGTGAAGTGAATGTGAAAGCTGAAGTAAAAGAAGAAATTAATAACGTGAATCCGTCTGTTCCTGCTGTCATTCCTTTGGCTGATGAGCAAATCGCTGCTGAAGAGGAATTTATTCCAGAGGTTGTTTTCTGGGAGGAAGATGCTGCCGCTGTTCCGATCATCGATGTAGATCTGCTCGAGGGCCTAGACGAAGATCGAGGTACCGTGGCCGGACGACTTCGGAATAGGCGCAAAAATAGGAGAGGCTGAGTTTAGCTTTTTCTGTGCTAGCGTCTTTGGAGTATCTTATTTTGTTAGTTGTTTTCCTTTTTGCTGCTCTTATTCTAGAAATTTACTTCGTGTTTCTTATGCTTTTTGTTAGCTTTCTTATTTATCTATGTGAAATAGGTTGCTTGCTCCAAGCTTCTCTGCATTATTTTTGTTGCTTCGCTATCCTGCTGATATCAAATGGTTGCTGGGTGTGTTGTGCTACGGACCCTTAAATATTATTTCCCGAGGGCTTCGGCTTGCGTATATGTTCTTTGGAGTGTAGTGTTTTTTACTTTCCCTTATTCGTTTTTTAGCGTTAGGGTTGCTAGCGTCTGACATCAATTGTTCTTCGTAGAGGCTTTGTATTTCCTTTCGTTTCCGTTGTTTCGAAGTTCTTCGGACCTGCTTCGGAGAGACTTGGATGAAATATTACCTAACAGCTTGTGCATTTATCCCCTGTGCTTATTTGATAATTAGCTATTACGAGGGGGCTTCTTTAGTTGTAAAAAATTTTAGGCTCGTGGGTATGTTTTCCTAGGACTGTTGTATGAGGTTTTTATGTCTCTAGATATATACCTTCAAAACTTAAAATTTGGATTCGTTCCTAAAATTGTTGACTCTCACGCGAGCATCGTATGGTAACTGTGATAGCGTGTTATGCTTGCTTTATAAGTTTGTATATCACGATGGTTTTATTGTGAATGTTCCTTGTGTCCTGCTTATTTTCTTTATATTTCTTCGGAGCCACATTGAGTTATTTTGCTATCTTGCCCCGGAAAATATTTTTCCTGATAATTTTAAATATCTTGAATATTAAAAACCCTAAAATACCTTTGTATATATTTTTTCAGTTGTTTTCTTATGGCTAGCCGTCTATTTTCGAAGAGTATGAAGATTGAAGACTAATCTCATTTTCATGCTAGTTTTGCCCTGTCAAAATTTAAAAAATCCTCAACGAATGACTTTTACCATCTGACGCTAAGCTCAGATCTGCCACTTTCGTCTGATTTTTATAGTTTTACTTTCAATTTTAATCACGAAATTTGAGAACCCTACGATGAATTTTTATGTATGGCATGAGTTTTAAAAAACCCTAAAATGGATTCTTAGACACGATACAAATTTGTAATCGTTCATCGCAGAACTGGATTCGATGCTACCAAAGGTTTTAAAGCGGATATTGTCTGACTCTCTCGGAGATCGATTTCATCATACCGAGGTTTTGAGAACTCTTTACTGATGATTTTATCATCTGATGCTATGCTCTAAAAACTTTTAAACATGCCAAAGCCTTTAAGGTCATTTGGATGCTTAAAGTGTAGGAGCTTCTTTTTGAAAAACAAGTTTTTGTAGATCTTTTGAAAGGATTATGAAACATACTAAAAAATTTGAAAACCCGAAAAATCACAGGCAAACCCTAAGTTGTTTTAATCATTCCCTGTTTCTAGCGCCAAACTGTACGAGTAGAAAATCTGCATAGGTACTCAAGGTATCACATCCATCAGATCTACTCATACATACAGTATTCAGTTGAGATTCAGTGGTACGAAGACCACAAGAACAACACCGAGGGTACTATGAACAGTAGTTAAAGACCAAATTTATAAGGGTAAAGACAAATATAAGAAGATTTCTATGTATTACAATGTTGTGATTACATGAACTTAACCCTAAGGAACCAGAGGAGATTACAGACCTAATCTCTCTCTCGCCGCTTAGACTCAACCAAACAAGAATCCAACCCTTACAACGTTTTCCAAGCTCGCCTTATATAGGCCGAGCTTGGGTGGTTTACAGCTAATAAAGACAAGCGACTCAATCGTGGTGGTGTCAGTTCCTGTCGAGTAAGGCGGTTTAGGCTCCGAGGCTGAGTCCGGAACTTCGGTCCATTGACATGGTCCGAATCCTTTCCATCCGAGTCTTCGCCGCGTCCGTGTGTAACTGCTTCTTCGCTGGGCTGATCCGAGATTCCGCTATCGACCCTCTCGGCATGGTTAGGCTTCTTGGATGCGAGACACGTGTTCCGAGGGGTTTTACCCCCTACAATGCTCTTAAGACTCCTTAATCTAAAGTTGCTCTGAATCTATTATCTATGTAACTAAGATGTCGTACTGCTGGTTTTCTCTTCCCGTTTAAGAAACCTGACTTCACTTTTCAATAGATCTCTATATTTGTATTATCTATGAAAAAAATTGATATTTATTTTGACACTGCATATTGAGCATTAGAGTTGGTAGAACCCGGATTCATTGACATGAGTCATGAAAGGAACTTATATGATATTAATCCTTGGTTGGCCACAGAAGTATTACCATTGCACTTGCAACATTAGTTTCACTTCTGCTCCTTAAGGTTTTGTTCATTAGGCCTATCATTGTTATTTATCCACTTCTGTAACTAGTTCGACTGTTAGGTGCACATGTTCCTAATAGCTATCAGTTCTCCTTAGTTTTACAATTGCAGATGATAATTAAGGTGAATTTTAAGCTCTGCGGTTACTTGTCCCTTTCGGTTGGGACTTGTAGTTAGGTGTGCGGAGTAGAATGAATGGAAGGAACAAGATTTGACTTGACACTTCTGCGTTTTTGCTTTCCATATGAATCGATTATATTTGAAATAGATATTTTTTAAGTTGTGTATCTATGAAATTAAGCTGGTTTAGCTAATGTGGTGTCATGCTCATGTGGCAAAGATGCTAGTGTTTGTGAAGTTATGTCTGTTGTTGGTGATATTATATGTTCCAAAGCTGAGGTGTTGCTTTCTTGTTTGTATGTATGGGTCTCCTTATCATGAGAATAAAAAAGTTCAGTGGAGCTTCAGGATCTTAGCCGGAACGAAATACCTTGGCTAGTTCCAAGGGACCTTGATTATAAAAAATTATGGGTTCAAACTAAGATTATTGACTGGTTATGGTACATGGGTAATCAAGATTGGTTGTTGCATTTTGAGGAATGCTAAAATGTTATATCTGAATCACAATGCCTGTTGTGAAAAGGTTGGAAAAATTGATGAAAGACTTCCTTTGGCATGACAAGAAAGGAGGTAAGAAGATGCACCTTCTTAGATGGGATATTCTGTATAAAAGGAAGAAGAAAGGAGGTTTGGGTATAAAAAGTTTAAAAAGAATGAATGATGCTTTATTATGTAAGTGGCTGTGGAGATTTACAAATGAGGATAATGCTCTGTGGAAGGATGTAATTGTTGAGAAGTATGGCACTGACACTGTGAACTGGCTTTCTAAACAACCAAAATCCACTTATGGATGGTCAGTATGGAGAGGGTAATGAACTGCAAAACAGAATTTCTAAAACATGTGAGATTCAAGGTGAATTCAGGCACAAAAGTTAGATTCTGGCATGATATTTGGCTCTCTGATTCTGCACTTTCTACAAAGTACCCTGCTATTTTTGCAATTTCAAGATCAAAAGACAGTTTTGTGGCAAATGTCTGCAAGGAAGAAAATGGGAATGTCACTTGGGATTTGAAGATGCCAAGAAGACTAAATGCAGCTGCAAGGGGAGAATGGCCAATTCTGATGGAAGAACTGCAAGATTTCCACTATGATACAACAACTGAAGATGTTATGCAATGGGCTTTAACTTCAAAGAAGCAATTCTCTGTAAGTTCAACTTACAACAGTTTACTATCAAATCTCAATGGCAGAGAGTATAACTCAATTTTTCAGGTAATATGGCATCAAAAACTACCACCCAAGGTCTCCTTTTTCTTATGGTCTCTCTGTCACAAAAGAATCAACACAAGAGACAGGTTAAACAGAAGAGGTATTGCTGCTCCTCAAACTTGTCTTTTCTGTCAGCATGATGAGACTCCAAATCATCTTTTTCTTCACTGCAAATTTGCATCTGAGTTATGGGCAAAGTTTCTTACCTCAATTCACTGTTGCTTCACTGTTCATGCTGATATAGTCACTACAATGCACTCATGGTATATGAACTTGTCTGACAAAGCAACAACAACTGTCTGGAACTTCTTACCTGCTGTCATAATGTGGAGCATTTGGCTGGAAAGAAACTCAAGAGCTTTTGGCATAAATGCAAACTCTGTGAACACCATTTTTGAGAAGGCAAAGTACAACCTGTATAACTGGGCTTTGGTGATCAAAGACTTCGAAAATATTGGCTACAATTCTGCAATTGTAAACTGGTCCAGCCTGTATTTCACTACCACTTAGGCCTCCTGCTTTTTCTGTACACTAGTAGTCTGTTACTAGTTATTTTTCTGTTTTTGTAACTAAAGGGTGGTACAATCTTTGTACGAGTAGAAAATCTGCATAAGCACCCAAGGTACTAAAGCCATCAGATCTACTCGCACATACAGTTTTTAGTTGTGGTTTAGCAGTCCGAAGACAACTAGAACAGCATCGAAGATGCTATGAACAGTGATTAAAGGCTAAATAAAGCAATAAAGATAAGATATAAGAAAACTTTCTGTGTACTACTAATGCTGCGATTACATGAATTAAACCCTAAGGAACCAGAGGAGATTACAAACCTAATCTCTCTCTCGCTACTTAGGCTCAACCAAACAAGAATCCAACCCTTACAACGTTTTCCAAGCTTGCCTTATATAGGCCGAGCTTGGGTGGTTTACAGCTAATAAAGACAAAAGACTCAATCGTGGTGGTGTCAGTTTCTGTCGAGTAAGGCGGTTTACGCTCCGAGGCTAAATCCCGAGCTTCGGTCTCTTCGCCATGGTCCGAATCCTTTCGACTCCGAGTCTTTACTTCGCTCAAGTGTAGATTCTCTTCCTTTATCAGTCCGAATCATCGCTATTAATCCTTCCGGGGTGGTTTTGCTTTCTGGGTGCGAGACACGTGGTCCGAGGGGTTTTTACCCCCTACAATCTTTGTACCCTCTTCTTTTTTGATCAATGCAATTTCTTCTTTACTGATCAAAAAAAAAAATCACTTAGGTTCTGATTAGTGCCCAATTCTGTAAATTCTGCCCAAGTTGTTTTGTTCCTGCTTTGGGACCAAAGTGGACTCAAATTTGATTTACTAAGACAGGGTTGTGCTGCTAGGATATGTGCTAGTTCTTTTCTTCTTCTTCTCTTTGAAAAGTTATATGCAGTCTAGCTAGCCAAGTTATTACCCATGTTTATGCTTTAACTTAACTTTTGCAATTGATATTTAACTTGTGTTTGAGTACAAAATTTAAATGCGCAATAACAAATTTAAATGCACAAAGAAAGGCCATATTTCCGAGGAAGCTTCACAGGATTAACGTAAATGGCTGGCTGATTAGGTTTTGTCAAATGATTAGACCA
>JAJJMA010077486.1:0-10359 GCA_023529015.1 Papaver nudicaule
TTTAACTAAATCAATGTTTGCTTGCCTGTTTTTGAAAGCTTGCACTTGGTGTACGTCCAGGTTGACGTAGACCTGAGTTGCTGAAGTTGTTGTAATTTGTTTCTCACCTGTAAATAGTTATTTATATTAGTTAGATTCTCATGAAATAATTCCACGTACAACTATCAAATGTTAACAGTTGTTCCCATATACCTCTCTGGTCTAGCTTGTAAACAATCGAGGTGATCAATAAAATCTTGGCAGAACGATCACCATTCAGTATTGCATCTGAAAGCATCCATGCAGCATCACCGTACAAAGTTATTGTAACTTGTATTCCACGGATGTTTTCAATAACAATGAATCGTCTTTCCTTGGTTGAGGCGTTGCTGAAACGACTGGGGATTATTGTTGTCGCACCCACCAATTTACCCATGATGTCTGACAGTTGAGTTCAGATTGTGTTAATGTCGAAATATAAAGTCTTAGTATTGTAATCTAGGTAGGGACTATGTTGACGTAATTGTTACCTGATAGATTTGTAATGTGTCCAAGTTTAGATGATAAATCTTCAAGTTCCAACAGTGTGAAGCGGTACCGTGGTATCCTATCTTCCACATTAGCAGCATAAAATCTAGCTTCTGTGAAGTTTATAAAGTGTAATCTTCTCTCCCCTGGTACCGCACGATAATTACCCTCGTACCCTTTGATCTCATAGTGCTTGATTATTAAGATGTTTTGAGCTTGAAGTGGCGCTATGAATCTTGGATAGAGCTTTATTTGTATTGTTCCATGGATCTGATCACCCTGTTTTTTAAGAATTCAACAGTTAGTATTTGCATTTGGGTAGTGTTTTTTTTTCAATATAGCAGACTGTACTATTAACTCACTGATGCATCCATTAACACCATATCCTTGCTGTAAACTTGTCCCGTTGTTGGATTTTGTGCATTCCATGTTCTTACAACTCGAACCATCATGGGCTTGGCCGAGATACCTCCTTTGGAATCTTTCAACAGGTTTATCCGATTCTCTCCAGCATCAACTGTTTATGTGCATGTGCCAATAGATGAGATACGTTAGAAGTCTGAACAACCCTTGTTTTTTTGCGTATATTTTAATTTTTAGTTTGGTAATCCAGGTGTAATATGTAGTTGTTATAAATTACCTTGAGTAGATGGTCCTGTTGTAGTAGATGGTTCAGCCCTAATAGTTTCTGTTGTCCCAATAAGTGTTTCTCCTTGAAAACACGCACGGCCTTTCACTGCCCCTGTAAAGTAATCCATAAAAATTGATCCTAATGTCAGTTTCTCAAGTATGTGTGCAAAGAGCTTATACATGAGTTAATTAATTAGATTCAGGCTGAAAAATGCTATTGAGCTGAAGGTGTACAACCACTTGAGGTACCCAGCTATACAGTATTTCTGGGTGCCCTACCATCCAGAGTATAGGTTTTGTCTGCACCTTCATTGCCACCATCATCTGAGGCAATATATTATAAATATCAGCCACAAATATCAAGTTCCATACTCACAGAAATTTCCTTATTTACGTATTACAGATGTTTTTTTTTGTTTTCAACGGTGAAGGATATATAAGCGTATTACGGATGTCACAATTCTTTTCTTATGTCACATTATAGCCGAAATTTACCTTGGTTGGATACGCATAGCTTTTTCGCATTATTTGGTCCTAGTGTTCCCGAGCAATTGGATGTGTCTTTGTCTCCAAGTTCTTCGTCCTCCAAAACCACAGGCCCTACAAAGTAAAACAACCAAACATGGCCATTAAATCATATATTGAAAAAAAATCATATATCGTGGCTATGTTAATCAAGCATTGTAGTCCATACTTTTCCTTATCATCTCCTTCTGTGGTGTAACAGGTACAGGCATAGGGACGTTGACTGTTCTTGGATCTGTTTCAACGCACATGGATATTTATTAGTAGCTAATCCCGTTAACAATTCCTGGTTGCAAAGTATCAAAACATACCATTGGTGGTTGTTGTACCCGTAACACTGCATGCTTCGTCATGCATGAGCTCGTCCTGGACAATTGCGCTTGTTTCTATTCCTTTTGCACACAATACATAAAGAATTTCACTTCCAACGGAAAAAAACAATATAGATACAAAACATTAAAAACGAACAGTGTGTTATACCCGTATTCTTCTGCAAACTCGTAAGTCTTCTCCTTCCCATGGTTCAGTTGATATTTCAGAATTGGATCGCTGCAATATAACTATCTCGAAAGCCGTAAGCAGAATATGGTTTCAACGCCTTATACCTAGTGCCCTATATATATGCGTTAGAAGGCATAGTTTCAATCTATGGAAAGTCCTGGATTACCTATTTTACAATGCTTAGGTTTCCTAGCCGACATTAATTATGGTAGTTTTTATAGTTTAATGCGGTGTACAAATCAGACGACCTAATCTGTCCTTTTTTGTGCACCTTGAAATTCCTTTTTTAATTTTACATCTCTTGCAGTGATAATTCTCGAAGGTTCTACATCCGTTTTCTATGGATACCTAATTTAACCATAGTAAGATACTATATTTTCAGACATCCTTTCCTTTACAAACAATCTCAATCTGCTAGATGCCATTCTATCTACCAAAGAAGAGCTCGAAGAGTTCTGTTCTCACTATGCCGCTCTAAATATTCTCATTTACTATGCTATTATACTTTACATTCTAACTACCTTTTTAAACTAACAGCGCAGGCAGGGGTATCTATTTCTCTTTGTGATTGATAGTTCTACAAAGGCATATTCTTTATTAGCCATAGTCACACGGAGCGATTTTTTTGTTGTAGATTTTTACCGCAGATGATGCTAAGTGAATCATTTGTACTAACCAAACGAAAGACTCGGCCAATTACAATTGCTGTAAAATTTTGAATGACGATATCCTGAAGGAAAGTTGACGTATTTGTCATTGTAGAGTTATATGCACCCCGGTCTGTCGTCCATTCACGTAATCTACGGTTTTCAACAACAACCATTCTTTGAGTAAGTATATGTTTCTGTGGCTATTACCAAGGCAGTATCCTCATATCTGCAGACGTAGGTAAGTTCTGCAGCTAATGTGATTGGCGTCAAGTCAGCAGTTTCCGCACAATGGCATTGTCAGAGACCATGGATCCATTCCGAGTGCTGTACACGCATTGTATTTATTTATTTTTTGGTCAATGTTATACTTGTTGTATTAAATTTACGACATATTATGCGACAATGGCCTAAAACTATATATAGCAATCATTAATTTTACAACTGAACGTCACATTTACATTAAAGCAAAACATCCTGAAACACAACGTTTGTTGCTTTTAGATCTTTTGAATTATCTTCAGGTAGCACTGTTATTCTTCTGGCGGTGGTGCATCTAGATAAAGCAACATAGAGCTGACCGTGGCAAAATACAGGGGTTTTGAGATCAATGCCGACGTGCTTAACGGACTGCCCTTGGGATTTGTTAATTGTCATTGCATATGCCAATCGAATGGGAAATTGACGTCTGACCATGTTTATGTTTAACTCTGAAATAGAGGGTTGGAACGATATTCTCGGCAGCATCACCTCATCACCTAGATTGCGCTTCCTTCCTGTCAAAATTTTAGCTTGTATAACGTGTTTTCCGCAATGTGTAACCACCATCCTGGTACCATTGCACAGCCCCTCAGAAGGAGCGAGATTTCTCATCAAAATTATTGGACATCCAACCTTGAGTTCTAGTTTGAATAATGGCATACCCGGAGGGTTTAAATTCTGCATAAACTCGCTTGTTATAGGTGGTATATTACCGCTTTCGTCGGGTAGCAACTTATCTGCAGCAAAATAAGTATGCGTTTCTTCTTCCAAAAATTCCATTGCTTCGGCATTAATCTGTGCGACATCATCGTTGCGAGCGGCAAGAATCATTCTGTCAGTTAACTCCTTTTCAGTCATCTCTTCGTAGCTTTCCTCGTTTTCTTCCCAGATTTGTGTCTTTGTGAGACAGGGATAGAGCTTTGTTATTAGCTCTTTCCTGTTTCTGCACACCTGCACCGCATCTGGAAGTGTAATTTTGTCCACTGGTTCTGATCCAACCTGAAACATATACAATTAAATAGGTAGTCGGACAAACATCCATGTGGTTACAATACTAAAAGCTTTGGTGCCTTCATTAATTATAAGTACCTTTAGTAAGAATTCAGCATAAGCTTTGTTTTCTGGTTCGCGCATGTCTAAACGCATATTTTTGGTGAGGGTCAAAACAGTTATGTTGTCCCATAAATATGATCTTCTGACACACGCACCCACGATCTCTGCGCGACCTCCATTAGGTATAACCGGCAAAGTTTGTCTGAAGTCTCCGCCCATGACGACGGTTACACCTCCAAAGTCTAAATTATTTTCGTGGATATCCTTTAACAGCCTGTCGACCGTTTCAACACAATATTTATGTTGCATGGGGACCTCATCCCATATAATCAGAGTTGCCTGCTTTATAAATTCAGCTTCTTTTTTTTGCTTGGCTACCGAACATACACTATCATTTCTTATCTCTATGGGAATTTTGAAGGTAGAATGAGCAGTGCGTCCCCCATCCAAAAGCAACGAAGCTATTCCTGGCGGATGGTAACAGATTGAATCAGAATCGAGCAAGACTTGATCACAATTTAAGCTAAATCGACGACATTTTCTTCTTAAAACTATCAGCTTAAATTAATGTTTACAATAACATTGTTGTATTTCAATAGTAAAGCATGCTTTATGTCCTATCAGCAAATATATGTGTAGCTTAAAGATCATGTAGCTAATATGTAATTGTATCTAAAATCCAAAGTATTTGTGTATGAGTTTTGTTGTGCTCATCTTCAATGTCACCATCAAACTCCTAAAATATAGAGGATATGACGTACAGGAGTTCAACATTTTCTTCTTAAAACTATCAGCTTAAACTAATGTTTACAATAATATTGTTGTATTTCAACAGTAAACTAATGTTTACAATAATATTGTTGTATTTCAACAGTAAAGCATGCTTTATGTCCTATCAGCAAATATATGTGTAGCTTAAAGATCATGTAGCTAATTTGTAATTGTATCTAAAATCCAAAGTATCTGTGTATGAATTCTGTTGTGCTCATCTTCAATGTCACCATCAAACTCCTAAAATATAGAGGATATGACGTATAGGAGTACAATGGAATGTAAAACCTGGTGTCATTGAGGGTTGTAGGGAGGCTATCTTACTACTGAAAAGGGTAATTATGAAAATCAATAGTAGGGATCATAAATAAAAGGAATGGGAGATGAGATGTATTCTATTGATTTCCCATTGTATTTCCCATTCCATTGTACTTATGATGTACTCTATTGATTTCCTGTACTCCACCTTTTTGCTCCTGTACTCTATGAAACAAAATTAATAGAGTACATCAAACGATCAAATTTAACCCAATTAATCTAAGTAAAAACTACCTAGTAGGATTGTTGAGCAAGACTGATATAAACTTACCTGGCGACGCAATAGTAAGAACTATGTTTCCCTCCAGACGGCAGCTCGCAGCAACAGTGTTGTAAACGAAAGTCTTACCTGTTCCCGCACTACCGTTCAAAAAGTATTTGCGCCCGTCTCTTTGTCTCACTGAATTCGTAATTTCATTGTACGCCGCGAGTTGCTCCTCATTAAGGCTTTGAATATTCCGATCCAACTCACTCTTGTCTATTTCCGCTGCCATTTGCCTATGCTCACATATGTATCGATTCCCATAAAATTTGTCCCAATTAATCTGTGGTTGCGGCATTGTGCAGAAATGAGCCATTTCTTTCCCTCCCACACGAAGCATTTTGTCTATCAAATATAATCCGTAGTCCTCAATTTGGTTATCCGTTGGTTCAACGATCCCATACTTATGTTTTATAACTTGGTGTAGATCGTCGCATATTTTATGTTTAAATTATTCCCACAGGAGCTCTGGTTCCGCGGGATTACAATCTGACAGAATTATTTTAAAGAGTTTTCGAAGCTGGCTTCCCACCTGAAGGTCCATTGCTTCCCTAAGGCAGTCCACCCATTGACCATCACCGGCTAATAATCCAAGTTCAATACATGCCTTTTTGTAAGTTGGTTGTAGTTCACCTTTCACAGTCCTAAGATCCTCGAATGATTTGGCACCTGCGACAACTGTGAGCAACAGCCTTAAGTAAAACAGCTCACCTGCACTTGGCGAAACAAAGTACATCCTCGCAATTGCAAATAGTTGCTTCCTAGTCTCCCATCTGTCCTTTTTCCAAACAAAGTGCTGTGGGAAATCCTGGTACGTGTAGGCTGTTTCATCTGAGTGTTTGAAGTTGTATTCAAAGTATGCCATCAATTTAGACTTGTAATTCTCGGCGGACTGAGTAACTCCTTCTATTGCTGCCTCCGATTCATACACGATCCTTTGCTGTCCTGGTAAGTGAACCGCTAATCTCTCAACATGTGGGAGTTCTCTGTGCATATGAAATCCAAACAAACGCCATCCAGCCTCAGGGGGACCGATGTACCTTGCATCTATGTAAATTTGTATCTCGTCGTGCGCACCGTATACGAAGGTTGTTTTGTCGTATCCTTTGTATATGTATTTGTTTATGTACTTGACAGCTCTTACCCCAGCGCACACCTCGACGTTTATATGGCAGTTGAACATTCGCAGCAAATGCGGATTGTAGGGGACAACATCAATGTTGGTTGCTTTTCTTCCACCTTTAACTGTTACCTCTACCCCATCATTCCTTCTACGGTAAACCGGATACCCCCCTCCGTCCAAGCAAGTTACGTCGTTATAATTTTTAGGGTAATGTTTGGTACATTTTCCCTTTCTCATGCAGGGTGAGTCTTTATTTTTGTCGCCGCATGGTCCGTGAACCATGCACTTTTTCACGGTGTCAAATAAAACTGGGTCTTCCTTTTCGTTAGGAAATTCAGCCGAGATAATTCTGTCGACCTGATCTACAGTGCGTATCTTTTGCGACTTCTCAAGGAAAATAAGTGCGTGCATGTGAGGCAATCCGCGCTTTTGAAATTCTATCGTATACACATAGGCCACCACGTTTCCAAAAAGTTTTTTTTTAACTATCTCATCCATCAACGCCTTTCTTTTCAGTTCGAAAACACGTGCTACTAAATCCGGTCGGTCTGATACGGTCTGATTTGGATAAAGTTCATCTTGGATTTCCCGCCAGTTTGGATTCGCAGTCATAGTAATGAAGAGGTCCGGGTGATGGTTGTAGCGAGTTATTGCCATAGAATCCTGGTAGATTTCATACATTTGTCTGGGTCCTCCGATATGCGTAGAAGGCAGTATGCAAGGAGTACCTCCTTTATTAGGTTGTACCCCGTCCTCTTTCATCTGAATTATCGAAGCGTAGTTATCTGCTCTTAGTTTTTTTTGATTAAATCTGACCCAACCCAGACGGTTTTGCTCAGTCGAAGCCCATGCATCCACTAAGAATTCCTGAAACAGCTTACATCCCCTAAGAATAGTAGAGTACTCCAGCACTCGGGGAAATAGACGATAAGCATAGAAGTCCATCAACGTTAGACTTTTATATCCGAAGGCTTTAAGTTCTCTATCCCAGAGTGTTAGTTCACAGCTCCAACCAAGCTCACCATAAGGAAAGAACAAAACATAGTGTAAGGGTAAGTACGCTGGATGACATTCTGTTATCCTGGTCCAGTTGCTGCCTTCTTTCCAGTGTAGTATGATATCCCGAGTCATCTTTATGTCCTTACCTTCTTCAGGAATGATGACTGACACCTCCTCCACAGTTGGCATGTTGTAACGGCGCTTATCGGATTCAGAATTAAAATGCAGAGATACCTGAACGTTACCAGATTCCTCTGGTATGTTCTCTAGCATTTCCTTCGCCTGGAGATATTTAGGATAGAATATGTGGTTCTCCCTAATCGTATCCTGAACAATACGCAGCACTTCCCGTTCCAGGTGTGGGTTTCTCTCTTCACGTATAGCTAATGCACGCTCCGGATCGTATAGGAAAAGCTGGGCGTAGCTTGCATCTTTTTCGTTTGTTGGCTGTAGACAACTGCTGTGATGACGAAGCTCGCCGTGTATTGAAAAACATGGTGGTCCGCCTCCTTTTTTTAATCTCGTGTCGTACTTGCACCCAAGACTCGTAAATGCGTTGGCTGAGTTGTGACTCCTTATATTCTTCCTAAACGATCGTGACTGAAGATCGTCTCCTTCGAACAATTCTCTCAATGCTTCGGGAGGTCTGCGTAAGTCTGGCAACCTAACCTGTCCTCCCCGGCAGCATCTAGTGAAGACAGGATTCCAGAAGGAGGAACCGCTTTGTCTCTCGTCGATCCAGTGCAAAGCGCCGCAGCATTGGCACACATGTTCCATCTTCCCTAGATAATGTCTCCCGTGTTCGTCCAAGTCTGTGCGTTCCGTATCTACTCTTTTAGCAGAATCCGGGAATACAGGAACTTCCTTCAAAAAGGCATCATCATCTTCTGAATCGTAGTAATCCGTGTAGTCATCCGATGATGTATCCGGAGGCGGTAGAGGCCTGTTCAATACACCAACACAGTGAAAATACATTCCATTAACTGCTATTTTTCTAAAAAATATAGATTATGTTGACTACTGGAAGAAATCATGGTCTCATTACATATCAATTTCGTTTTCTTCCTGGTCCTTCCTCTCCGGTCTTTTTCCTTTATCCTTTTCCTTTTCATTCATGCCCATCTGCATAACAAAATAACACGCAGAGTAGTCAACTATCAACCAAGTTGCCAGTACATACGCTGACGTAATTTGAGTTCTGATTTTAGGCTTATCCCAATTTTGAAATACCTGATCAACACACACAGCTTCACCACCCATGTACTTTGGGATACACGATGTCTCCTGCCCTACATACTGACCGCCAGATGGATCATCCGCATCCACTTCAGTACTCTTTTTCTTCCTAGTACGCCTTGGGGGCTGTTATATAAATATTCGAAATTGTTAATAGAACCACATCTAAAGATACTTCTCCGTAGCTGTTATATATTGCAATCCAAAACCATGTATTGCGAAGACTTACCATCTTTGCTGGCGTACGTATCGGTTCATTATTGAAAACGCAACCCTGCTGCTGCGACATTGGTTCGACCATGATCTGTCCCCGTCTTGCCAGAATTTTAAAGCGTTCCTCCTCAGTTAAAGAAGCATACTACAAATTTTGAATATTATTAAAACCGTTATCTAATGGTTACCACAGTAGATATTTATGGTTATATTTTTAAAAAACTCACTCTTGTTTCGGGCTGCACCCGCACACGCGCCTCCCTGTCTAAATTGGGTATGGGTGATTTGGCTGCGCCTATAGGAAAGCTGGCAGCGAGCAGCTTCCGTTTGTTTTCCCTTTGTTCTCTTTCCTTTTTATGGCGCGCTATGGCAGCCACAGACCTTGTCTACAAATTCCAATATGAAAGGATCGAAATATATAAAACTACGAAAGATGCATATGTCTAAATTTTTTCTAAGCTACGCGTATAAGGTTCATACCGTGGATACTTGTTTAGTTCTCTTCGCAGGTCTCACTGATTCCTTTATGGCTAATCGTTCTGCTTTCTTCCGTTCTGCATACGCCTTCCGCTTCCTAGCCTGCACATGGACAATGTTACGGTATTCTATCACCCGATAAGTTACCTACATTCAAAGAATAGAACATACCAACTCATACCTGTGATCCCCCAAGTATGTATTCTGTGCGAGGCTGTTCACTGATAAGCTGCACGACGAAAGAAAAATTTTGTATAAGCATACCCACACACTAACCTACACCATCGTTAACCACAAAGCCGGGTTCACAACTGAGTGTTTAATGCTCACCTTCGTTTGCCTCTGTCTCTCTTCCATTACACGTTGTCTGTATTCCAAGTCGTCCATCACGGTGCCTTTGCTTTGCGTGCTCTGGCTCCCTCCTCCCAGATCACGATATTCTAGGAGCTTTTCAACTTGATCACCACTTTGTTGTTCAGTTGCCCGACCAGTCCCTTCCGCACGCATATCCATTTTATGAAGTATTCTTAAATGCATGTTTGCTTCTAATTGACTTGCTTCTACAATCATACAATAAGAAGCATGAACCCAGTCAAGCACATCATCAGAGCAAAACCCCTAGATTCTTCCCTTGTCAGTTAAGCAAAACTACAAAAACATGATGATACCGAAACACCATGGACATAAAGCACAACCAAAGTCTCACCTCATGATGTTCTTGTAGCTCTGAAAGCAATCCGTCAAAAGATAAATTCATTCTGGTAATCTAGGTACAACTATATCTGGTATTCGTTCTGGTATTCTGGTATTAAAAGAGAGTAACTCATGTGGTTGGA
>JAJJMA010077502.1:0-13002 GCA_023529015.1 Papaver nudicaule
CACCTACATAAAGAACAAAAAACAAGGAAACAAAGGAGGAAAAAGAACATAATAATGGCAGGAATCGAACATAATTCATCTTCCAGAACATATTTAGTTTCTAAAGTTACCTATAACATGTTTCAACATTATAGAGCCATATACACGACTATTATCAGAACTGAATCTGGCGTGAATCGAACACGCAACCTTCTGATGTGGAGTCAGACACGCTACCATTGCGTCACAGATTCACATTGAGTAACAAATTTCTTAGAAACTGAGATTCAGATTTACGTGATCATAATGCCCCAAGACTTGATTTCAGGGTATTTTGAAAGAAGAGACATTCTTACCATTACAAGTTTCAGCATAGATGGGACAAATATAGAACATAGCTAACTGAGAAACAATCACTAGCTGTCTCTTCAGCTTTTTCAAAAAGATCCTGTGTTAGCAATTCATACAGTCAAATTCATATCTTGTATATACTAACAAAATACACATAAACTCATAATATACAAAACGCATACCTCCTTTGATCGCAAAGGGCAAGGTATTGTGCGGGCCGAACAAAGTTTGAATGATAGCAATAATACTGCTTCGTGCCATGTCATTCAAAGCAGGACGTTCCCTGACTTGACACATTAGCTCAATGCTTGCACGTTGCAACTGAATTGGATTTCTTGATAGGTCCTCTATAAAAACATCTCCATTCCCACTACAGTAATAACATTGAATGAAGGTATAATTCCCACCTGCAAGAACCAAGGAAGTATTCAAAATTCAGACAGTAGAAAACCAATTATTTAGCCCGAGGGTCAAAAATACTCAGGAACCATTAATTTGTATGAACATTAGCTGAAAACTTTAAGATAAGTAATACATACACACCTGCCAAAAATTAGCAATGTGACATGAACCCGTAGTCAAGTACATAACTGCGTACAAATAACAAACTTCTCTTATGTTACAGAATTTCTAATTTCCTAAGTTCTCATTCTTAATACCTTTACATAAATTTTGTGGAACTTTCTCATTATACTCAAGTCGATAACAACATTATATAAAGCAAGCCTTATTGTATTTTTATCTATATTTTCTCAATCTTCTTAACTCGACTAGAGTACCTAGGTCCACATGGAAGTATAGTTGTCCGTCTATCTAAGTGTCACGGCATAAAATCGCAGAGTCTTCCGGAACCAATGCAAGCAGACAACAAGACAAAAGATGCAAACTGGTTCCAAATCTTTAGTTTAGCGACAAAATATGATCTGTTATGAACTATTCCAATACTCCAACAATAATATAATCAGGAAGATTTTTTCCATATTTGACTTAGGTCCTTAACGGATCTAGGTTACTTACCTGTGAATCTCAATGAGACTGAAATAGCAATAGCACATACTAAAAAGAAAAACAACAATGAAATGAAAAGAAAATTAATTCATAGTTTCTGACTCCTACACCACCAATAATCATACAACTTAACTGGATTCCAGCAATTTGTTTTGAATTAACAATACCTTTACAAAGTGCAAATTCGCCTGTTTTCCGGTACTTATCTCAGCCAGACACAAAGAATAATGAAAACAATAGATTGCACGACAACAATACTTAGGGTTCATTTGATCGTCATTGTAGCTTTCTGCTTTGAGATGCCATTGTTGGGGGAGAGGATGAAGTGCGAAAGGAAAGCCCTAGAAATTTGTTAAGTTCAGCGGAAACGACTTGGATGTGTTTTGTGATGCAACGGAAATTCAAGATTAGCCGAGGGAAAACCCGGAGTAAAAGAGTGGCTGGGCCCTAATTTGGGTAGCCCAAACCACTACTCTCAATTCAGTGATGGTCTGATGGAGCCAAGGTTAGATTTTATGTGCTGATTTTGGCACTGCAAGAATTCCTTTGGCACTTCAAAACAATAAAACCATCCAAAGGGTAGTTATAAGGGATGTCTAAAAAGGTATGAAAAGTCTAAGTTACCCTTCAAAACAAAAACTAATTTACCTTATATTCTCTTCTCATCTTCTCCTTCTCCTAAAACAAAAACTTGGGGCGGGTCTTCTTATACTTCTCAAAAACAAAAACAAAATTAAATGAGAAGAGGATACGAAAAATTAAACTTACGGTTCATCGCCGATACGAAAAATTTATTGTCTCGATTAAAATTAAAGATGGCGAAAACAAAATTAACCCTTAGAGACACTATAATTGATCCAAGAATAGAAAGAGCCGCCTCAAATCTACAATCCACAACGGGAGAATCATCGATTTGGGGCTAATTTTTTTCGCACCAGTTGGTTTTACGGTTTGGATTTCATATGAAACCGAGGCGTAAACTAATTTTTACGTCTTGTGATTCTTCATGAAGTAAGGCGTAAAAGCTTTTACGCCTACCAAACCAAGGCGTAAAAGATGCCCTAGTTTTGTCCTAGAATGTTTTACGCCTACCAAACCAAGGCGTAAACATTTTGGAATGTGCTCACAAAAATGTGAACCGTAAAAATCAAAACCAAGGCGTAAAAACTGAATTGGGGCATAAAAAAAATGGTGCGTACAAAACTAAATTGGGGCGTAAAAACTGAATTAGGGCATAAAAAATGAATTGGGGCGTAAATAAATGAATTGGGGCGTAAAACATTGTTTTACGCCTTGGTTTTGATGTTTACGGTTCACATTTTTTGTGAGCACATTCCAAAATATTTACGCCTTGGTTTGGTAGGCGTAAAACATTCTAGGGCAAAACTAGGGCATCTTTTACGCCTTGGTTTGGTAGGCGTAAAAGCTTTTACGCCTTACTTCATGAAGAATCACAAGACGTAAAAACTAGTTTACGCCTCGGTTTCATATGAAATCCAAACCGTAAAACCAACTGGTGCGAAAAAAACAGCCCCAAATCGATGATTCTAACCTAAAAAAACAATGAAAACATGATTGAAACTTCATATAAGATTATTACGATTAGCATTAGCTCGAATGCCATCTTGTCGGTCATTTTGCTCAACAAATTAAGTTCAGGATCTATTTTTTTTCCATACACAGATCCTAATTTGAGGGAGATCAGAAGTGGTTATGGTTTATCGTCACTGGTGTTGGCGGAGCTATTATCAGGGGTGGTGGCGGGGTGGTGGTGGCATTGGTAGTGAAGGAGGAGAAGAACATGGTTGTTCGTTAGCCTATTTTATAAGGGTAAAATTGTCTATTTTATAAGGGGTTTTTGGTTTTGGGTTTTGATGACCCTATTTTGTCACCCTTTGAAGTGCCAAAGGAATTCTTGCAGTGCCAAAATCAGCACATTAGATTTTCATGTATTTTTTTTTCTTTTAAAAAATCAAGTAAAATCACTTTATTTCATGAAAAAACAAAAACGATTTCACTTATTTGGTTAGGGGCCTAGCAACAAACTGAGTTTCAACCCCCTTTCGAATACCAATTCCTATTTTATGAAAAAGAAAGCTGCACATTCTAACAATCGCATCAAAACTAGCTAACCAATTCTTCAATCTTTTCAAAAACAACAATGTATCTTCTCTAAGTTCACCTAAGGTTGTGAAGGCCAAAATACCAAAACCATACCCATGAGCAAAACACTTGTCTACTTATTTACTGTGTTTGCGAGATATTGCACCGGAAATAGCCTGACCTAGCGTGAAAGTGTTACCTCTTGTGAAAGGTGACACACCTGTGACGTCGAAGCACAAATCTTGGCCATTATCCCAATTGTAAACAAGGATATCAGCGGGGCTCAAAGTGTTACCTTCATCTGTTAAGAAACCCAACGTTACTTATTTCCTTGCAGCCACACCTGCTTTGTAACAAATTTTCGCAAAGACATCTCTAACCAAATCATGCCGGTACTTTACCCCTACCTCACTAGCACAATGCAAAGTAGCATGATCACCAAATATGTCCATCTCCTTTTTGCAACAAGGACAAAGGTAACCTTCAACGAAAAGAGGAATGCGAAGTTGATATCTAAGAATAAACCTGAATTGTCTTGGACCAATACATTGGTTAAGCCCCTTAATAGGTACACCCATAAGATAGTCATGCGCATGTTTACTTTGTTGCAATGCCATAAAATTGAATCACATACCGACATGTGGAACTTGCTGGGGCATCTCATTATTTACTGCTTCAAAGTATGGAACTGCCAAGGCTCGCATGGGATGGGGGGGCAGTGTCATCGATGCTAAAAAATCGAGGATGAGAGACCACATACCTGTAGGTAATTATCTAGGGCATGCTGGAAAGAAAAGCTAGTACCAGTACCACAAGTATCGCACAAAATTCTCCCTTGCAAATAACGCATCTGGACACAAAAAGCCAGATAGCAATAAATTACTTGTATTTGCCATAATACAAATGCCCAAACCCTCGTCTCTAATAGCAAAATAGACAATACGCTGATGGAGAGGACCAAAACTAGCACCGTTTCCTTAATCAATAGTCTCAAATATTGAAATATTACAAACTCAAGAGATATTTAAGAACATGGAATGGACAAGAGAGCAAGGTACGGATGCGGAATGAGTAAAGAAAGAAGGCAAACGAGAGAGAGACAAAAGAAAGAAGAGAAATAATGGCAGGGGAGAAACAAAGAGGAGGAATCACCAAGTAAAGGGAGGAAAGAATGAATAGACACGGAAAGAAGAGAGGAAATACATTATTTTTACAGTTGCCTGTGATCGATGGTGCAAGCCGGGCAGTTGTTTTTCGCCATATACTCGTTATAGTGCGCATTAATGAGGAAATTGATCATATGGACCTGGCCGCTTGCGGCCAGGTCCTACCGGACAGCAAAACTTCAAAATTTATTAAAAAGACAAGACGACATGCCATTTATTTAAGACATTTGTGCCCCCATTTGTTTCTATACACAGTTTAATCTTCTTCCTCTTTCTCCTTCGACTAATAGCTTCTTCCCCATCTCCACCAAAACACTACCACCGCCATTAACATCAATATCACCACCACAAAACCAGCACCATCATTGATTAATCCACCACCACCACCATTAAAACACCGTCATCGATTATGCACCACCACCGCCGACAACTAAACCACCAACAAAATAACGACACCATCAACAACGACACCATCGAAGCAGCATCAACACCACCACCACAAAAAATCAGCGAGATATCTCTTCCTCCGCCATCTCCAACACCGTCATCTCTTCCTCCGCCATCTCCAACATCGTGATATCTCTTCCTCCACCACCACCACCGTCATCACTTCCTCCCGATTGAAATTGTCAATCACCATTACCAACACCAGCGATATATGTTCAATAAAAAGGTAGGAGTATTCGATCAATTGCTTGATTTGTTAATTGTTTGCCCTAGATTTTAATTTTGGGTTTGAAATTGATTTTACCCCTAATTTTAACATTGGCACCACTTGTACCTGGGTATTATCAGTGTTGACCGCAATTGTACCTGAAATTGTTTGCCCTAGATTAATTTTTGGTTGGAAATTGATTTTAACCATAATTCTAGCATCGGCACCACTTGTACCTGGGTATTATCAGTGTTTACAACACCTGTACCTGAGTTATATCAGTGTTGTTGCTTTTGATGGATTCTTCTTGCTTTGTCAATGATGTAACCAATGATGTAACCACTGATACCTGGGTACTATCAGTGTTGACACCACTTGTACCTGGGTTGTATCAGTGTTTTATGATGTTTTTTTGCTTCTTCTTCTTCTTCTTCTTCTTCTTTATCAATGATGTAACCACTGGTACCTGAGTATTATCAGTGTAGTTGGTGGTGGATGGTGCTGGTGGTGGTCGGAAGTTATAGTTGGTAACGGTGAGTGGTGGTGGTTGTGGTGGTGGTCGG
Organism: Papaver nudicaule; assembly: GCA_023529015.1. Lineage (NCBI taxonomy): Eukaryota > Viridiplantae > Streptophyta > Magnoliopsida > Ranunculales > Papaveraceae > Papaver > Papaver nudicaule. Next base: position 5,826 of record JAJJMA010077502.1, read on the forward strand.
AAATGGAGTGGTGGTGGTCGGAAATGGAGTGGTGGTGGTGGTCGGAAATGGAGTGGTGGTGGTGGTCAGAAGTTATAGTTGGTAACGGTGGATGACGGCGGTGGTGGTGGTGCTAGTTGAAAATGAGGTGGTGATGGTCGTTTGTAATATATTGTAATGGTAGATGGTGGTGGTGGTGACTTATTGGTTGGAAATGGAATGATGGTGGTGGTCGGAAGTTATAGTTGTTAACGGAGGGGGCGGTGGTGGTGGTGGTGCTGGTTGGTAATGAGGTGGTGATGGTCGTTTGCTATATATTGTAGTGGTAGATGGTGGTGGTGGTGAGTTATTGGTTTAAGGGCATTCTAGATAAATCCATATATAAAGCTGACTGTACATGTCTTTTAAAATAATAATGTAAAGCATCTTTTTAGAATATGTCTATGTAAAAAGTATCTTTTTATTTGATGTCTTTTAAAACAATATCTAACTTTGGATGTCTTATAGATAAAGATATACACAAAATTGGTCCTTTGGACCAATTTTGTGGCGCATTAATTCAACTTCTCGTCATGGTTACGTGTAACCCAATATAATGCTATTTTATTGGGATTTTGTGGGTCCCATGATTATCCATTTTGTCGGTTTAGATTTGGGGCAACGTCCCTGTTTTTATGGGACCGGACGGGACCCTTTCGGTCATTCTTCTGGCTAGAGAAAATGACCACAATTTTCCTGACAGGCATGATCTCTTCTGAGGCTTCTAACCCGAAATTTGTGTCACCGCATCTATATGTATCTCAGTATCTATAGGCCTCATCTACCTCCCTCGGCTGTTTTTATTCTGGCAACAGTATTTTCAAATTGGTATGAGTAGAGACTAAATCTGTTCGTCCAACGATCTGTTACCTTGTCAGTAGGTACAATTCCAACCATATGCAGTATTCTTGCAACTATTCAAGCTACACATAGTTTTGAGTGCTTGCAGACCCACAGTGTTTGATATTGAATCTTCAGGCTGAACCATTTTAACTTTCGTTTCAATGAATGCCCCATCGCTCTGCGCTTCCTCTGGTACTCAATATGCAAATTAAGTAGTTCACCTTTACACATAACTTCTCATTTCCAGGGCCTGGAGGGAGATGGGTTAGAGGAGTCGTCAGTCCAGCCTTTATAACATTTGATACATGAATAAGTTTCCCAGATCACCACCAAAAGGTAACCAAATGTGAAACAAGGCTAAGGATACCACTTTTACCGTCCTGCACACTACAATCATCATTGCACTCTAGCAGTCTTACGGTTGAGCAATCCCTCTGCTCGAGGTGAGTACGGTATTTAACGGGTTCATCCTATTCTGAATGAAATAAGACCCAGTCGGAAGAGCTTAATAATAACCCCACTCAAAAGGTTCATATTTACACCAGAAATCACCTCAATACAAACGTTAATCCACTATTTTACGTAGGATGAAGTTATGGTTGCAGCAGCCTATGAAATACAGATCAAGGAAAATGGAATCAGGACATAGTGTAGTTCTAATGTTACTGTCTGTAAGACTGTCTTATCTTTACTGCAAATTTCCATACTAATTATGACACCCATCCTTCTTTGCACTATGCTACTACAAAACACCTCCATTGCACAAGTTATGTCACTTCCTGCAGAGACGGATCAAGTAGTACCAATAGCGCAAACAATTGAACTTCCTGGGTTGTTGAGACGTGGTTAAGTAGTTCCTTTTGCAACAAAACAATACAGCGAAGTTAAGTGGCAGGAGTGGGAAAAAAAAAACTAGTGCAATACCATCCATCTCTGCTCTTCAAGTTTTTCTGATCAAGTAGTTCGAGTAACTTCGCATTTGAAGTGTCCTCATACAAGATTTGTCAAGGCTTCCATTTCTCGGCTTGTCAAAGTTGTATCACTCCCTGCAGAGACGGATCCGGTACATCGCAAACAATTAAACTTACTGAGTTGTCGAGTCGTAGCTTTGTAGTTCCAAAACAAGAACAAGTGGCAAAATTCATAGAGAAACTCTGGTGCAATACAGTCCGTCGTAATTCAAGTTCCTTTCAATTCTTCAGCAAAAATCTTTACGACTATTTCCACAGCCTCTCTGGATGCAGCATACGACGCTTACCCTGGGGTTAACCCAGCTACCAAAAATGCCAAAACCACCACCGCCTGCCTCGTGCCACCAAAAAGTTCCATTATTACTCGTGGTTGATGAATTATTACGCCTTCTATTACTATCACTATCAGCAGCAGCAGCTGAAGACTGTGAATCTGTAGAAAGAGCTATTAGGCCTTCGATAACCATCACTATCATCAACAGCAGCTGCTGTATATGTAAAACTTCGCCTAGGAGAAGATGATGACTCATGACTCAATGATGAATTCACTGGTGGATGCAAAAGGTTCAAGACGTAGCGGTGAAGATGCTGACGAGCTCAATGTTGCCTTTCGGATTGCTCGCAGCTGTTGAAATTGAAGACAATCTCCTGATGAAGCTAGCTAATTCTGTGGTACTTCATTATCTCGCATCTCTTTGATTATGGATCAACTGCTTTAGCAAGATCTTCAACGGATTCAGAACAACACGCTTCTGATAGTTCAGCGTAGGATTTCGAACGACCTTGGTAATATTCAGAAATGCCTTTCCTGCAATCAGACAACCATAGAAAGACAAATTAAGTACACAAATAATCTTTCATTGGGTCAAATGCCCCCATGGGCTCTTGACACGCGGAAATTCCTCTATTAACACAATGAAATAACCAATGTTAAACCCCGTGAAAGATTCAAACTTTCGGAATCATAATTTAACAACAAAAAAAAATCTCCCCCCCTTTTAATGCAAGCAACCCTATGTTAAATTGGTTAGGTGTTCGTAGCCATCAGATTTTCCAAAATTAAAACTCTACCGTTAGATCTTAAGAAATCTCGAAAAGATTCTCCATAGATTCCCCGTCACAACTTTCAACCGTCGAAAAACATTCCGAAAATACCCCAGCGCGTTTTTAATATTTTTCGCACTTGATCGTAATAATTTACAAGTATAGGGGGTACGTTAGTAAAAAACGATTTGCTTCTAAAACTTTGCATCGAGGTGCCGGGTTCGAATCAGGGGGTCCTTTTTTTTCTTTTTCTTTTTCTCCTTCTTCCTTTTTCTCCCTTCCTTTTCTCGACAGTTCTTTTATGCTTTTCGTCTTTCTAAACCCCTAACTCAGACTGATTTTTTTGAAGGCTAACTCAACGTTAAGAATTGAAGTCTCCAAATTATTGGAATTGGTTATGAACAACAAAGATTTCTTCTCCTTCTACGCCATGCATATATTCTCTCTGTTCCCCAAGAGCTTCTTCTAGGGTTATGAAAAACAAAGATTTGATGTACAATTTGTTCTGTAATCGCTATTTGTTTGTGTACTGATTCATCACCATAATCAAAATTAGCAAAAGTTAGGGAAAAATCTTATTCGTTGTTACAGATTTGGGGAATTTTAGTTCAAATTGATTTTTAAGTTTGAATTTTGTTCACCGTCACAAATTTTATTCACAGCTACTGAGAATCAACCCTAACTCGATTGATGATAAGTTAGTTTTCTGTCATCTTCATCGATGAGGTATGTTTCTGATTTCTTAATTTGATAAAATCATTTAGTATTGTGATTCTTTGCAATTCTAGGGGTTTAATGATTTCGTTCAACGATGTAAAGACTAAGTTAACCTTCCAATTTTCATTTTGTTTAAGAGTTTTTCGTAATATTTTGTAACATCAGGAGTATGTATCATCAAATTCTTCCCTGTTTTCCAATCGGGAAATTCTTCTTTCGCAACTCTATTCTTCCACCTTCGACAGCAGCACCACCACCTCCTTCAACGTTCTACCATCTCTTCAGAATTCACCGCCACCACTACCAATTTACTCCTCTGAAAAAAATTTTACTCTTATGGTAATGTTCACAAACTTTATTCTCTCATGGTACGTTTTTTTTTATTTGAATTAAAATTAGGGTCCTAATCATTTCAGTTCCAATTGTATGTTAGAGATTGGATTTTTTTGTAGTTTAATTGAATTTATTGGAAGTAATTGAATATTTCCTCTAAAATTCACAGATACTCTCAAAACAATGAATAACAATTGAATTGAATGGTAGGTTTGCATTCCCAAAGAGGATAAAATTTGTGAATGTTACCGGTTTGTGTAAATTCCTAAGAGAATGCCATTGCTCAATTGCACCACAGCAGGTATGTCCTTTCCCCCAGCATTTATACACTGTTTCATGCTGATGATTAAATGGCATAGAAGTTTGCGGTTAAGCCAAACTGATCCCCATTTACCAATTGAGTTTATGAATTTTATATATGTGACCACAATAAGCCAAACCAGTCCTTCTTTCGGAACCATCAGTTAATTCTGAGTTTGGGATGCCTTTTTGGGTTTCAAGCAATTAGAATTTAGAACAGATGACCAAACATTATTCGTTTATCTTATGAATGAAGGATTAATTATACAGTTTCGAACAACTCATTGTGAAGCTGTGTTTTTCTTTTAACGTATGCTTGATATGAATGTTTTGATGTTAGTCGTAGTTGGCGAAGGCGATGTTTGTGTGTCACAAAGCCTATAAGTATATTTCTCAGACTGAAAGCCTGAAGAGTCAAAAAAATTATGAACCAGGTCATCATGATTAGTCACTGTCAGTATCACTTGAGTCAAAAGATCTCAGTAATGGTGGTTAAGATCGCGATGGTTAGTTCAACTCCAAGATTCCAAGGGTGTTAGATGATGTTAGTTGGTGTCAGTATCTGTGTATGGTGTAACAGCTGTCTTGGTTCAGCTTCATTTAGCAAATATTGTTCTTCCTGTTTTGTTGTAGACAGAGCTCATTAGAACACAAAAGTTGTGTTCTTAACTTGATGTATAATGGTATGTCAAAAGAAGAATACTCAAACAAATATGATCTTGAAGCATGGTTATGCAACGAAGTTACAGGGGTTTAAAAAGTTTCATTTCATCATTCCTGTAGTTTAGATTATTAGATATTTGTATGTGCAGTGAGTTTCTGTAAAACAATGTTTTTATTCATGATATAGTCCTCATTTCTTTCTGATGCCATAAAATTCACTCATCATCTACTTTCTGGGCAGGTCTTTTCCAAGATCCATGTCATCTTTTCATGACCAAGTGGTTAGAACAGATGATTAGAGAGAAAGAAAAGGTACAATAGATCATGACCAAATTAATATTAACCGTAAATATGATGGTTAAAGTGTCGGTAACTATACGTAATATACAAACCATCCCCTAATACCGACGTGCAACGCACGTGCACTCCACTTGTCAACCTTTAAATCAAATTAAGGAAAAACAAACCCTCAATCAATATTCAATTTTTTTTGCACTCATTCCCACGATTGATATAGGCGGGTACCGTTTCTAGCATGGCTGATACCAATACGTTCCCACTCAGCTGCAAGTGATAAGGGGTACTTTCTTTACTGGACATAGAGATAGCATTTCCAACTCCTCTTGCCACTACCACCGACATCTTAAACACCATATCTACCACCATAATCCATAAGTCTCATCGTTGATCTATCCAGACATACTTTCTGCTTTATTGAGGAAACCTTTCTCTTTATGCTTTAGAGAGGAGACCTTAGGGTTGTGAGGTTGAAGATGGAGAGGGGATTCAGAGAAGATTAAATTGGGTCGTGAGATTGGAGACGAAGGAGCGGAGATTTTTCAATTTGGGGTTTTCTGTGTGTAAGCGAGAAAATGAAAAAGAAGAAGAAGAGGGGTTTTCTCAATTAGGTTTCTTTGAGTAGTCGGGAGATTGAAGAAGTAGGTTTTTTTTTTTCTATTTAAATTCGTTTTTTCTGCGTAATAAGAGATTGGAGAAGAGGGGGTTTTCCAATTTATTTATTTTCCTGCGTAATCAAGAGATTGAAGAAGAGAGGGTTTTCTTCTAATCCATAGTTAGTTAGGTTTGATGGAGAAGGGATTTCTGAGAAATTGAGAGATAGTAGTTAAAGAGGGAATTTCTTCCAATTTCCTTTTTTTTTTGAGCTTTAATTGGGTTTATGGTATGGTATTTTAAGTTTTCAATATTGATTTTGAAACCTTAAATTCCCATTCTTTAACCTCTAATTAGCCGGTTACAATATTGTTTTGAGGAATCATTTATAGCTTGTTCTTCATTACAGCAGAGTCCTTTCTCAAGATTCTAACTCACAAGGTGAAGGGTATTGTCAATTGTCCCTTTCGGGGTTTGGATGGTTGCAGGGATGGTGTTCATGGCAGCGCGGAGAATTCTTTCGTTAAGCATTTTTATGATCGGCATCTTAACCATGATGTAGAGTTATCCTCTTTCGTTAAGCATTTCGTGTTCAAAGGTTTTGATTTTAAGTTAGACAAGATTTTTGGAAAACATGGGGAAGGAAGAAGATAAACAACCCAAAGATTTTAACGGATTTTCGATTCATTTGTTAAGGGTTATCCTCTTTTTAAATGGTGATCCTTGGTCTTCATTAGTTGACTCAAGTCTGGTATCAGCCCTGCTAGGAACGGTACCCGCCTATATCAATCGCCCTCATTCCTATTCTAAATCACTGTAATAAAAATCAAAAATCAGAAAATTAGCGGCAAATGTCCCATGAAAACAACCACAATTGAATATGCTATGAACCCAACATTATCCAATGAGGGGCAAATGCCCTCCCAAAAATCAAGAAAATCAGTACTTACTTATTTATGATGCAGAATCCACACAACTCATATATAATCCTCCTTTTCTTCTTCTTCTTTTTCTTCTTCAAACACTATTTTATCTTTCCCTTTATCACTATCAGTATTCAGTGTAGGAAAACAATGATGTTCCTCATTAAAAAACATAACAAAAGATTCCCCTGTATAAAAAACAAAACTGTACAATGATCTTATAAAGAAGCTGATTCATTTTCGTGTTTTTGAATGAGAATGAGAGTAGGTTTTTTATTTGCTTTTTGGGTTTTAATCCAGCCATGAATCAACTTATTTGGGATCAAATGAGAGGGAGAGGGAGGGTTGGAGCCTTGGAGGAATAAAATAAGAGTGAAGTGTCCTTTGAGTCCCAGATCATAATCAGGGGTACATTTGGTAATGTAAGGGGTTATTGTAACTATGTTACTATTTGGCTTCTGACCTTCAAGACTA
>JAJJMA010077502.1:20818-40866 GCA_023529015.1 Papaver nudicaule
TCCAATATGTAATCACACTATCTCCCCCCATCAGAGCCAAAGAGACTGGGTATTACATATCAGACGCATACCCATTCAACACACACAAACATGCTTCAGATTACTTAAACTAATCAATGATTACAAGAAGGTTATAAGAGTTCCCACCTTTTTGAAGACAAGACATTCCCACCTCAAGTCCCCCGTCCATTGGTTCTTCTCTCATACTAATCGTTGTGAATACAAACTAAATGTTAATCATACAATCACTCAAAGAATAGTTAAGTAAATCTATTATTTACTAATTTTATTCCATAAAATAATCTACTTATCTAATCTAGGTGAATTATATGTCATTTCGAAGGTCTAGCGAAGCTCTCCAACCTTGCAGAAGAGACCAAAAACTAATTTGGACTCTAAGGGGTCCGAAAACCCAAAATAGAGAAACTGGCCCTAACCCATGCCCCAACGGGTTCAACCCGACCCGCCAACCCTCTGGCACGTGTCACTCTGACAGTGATCCGGGTCACCCAGGACCCAAATCGATTACCCGACCCGGTAACCCACTTGACCGAACCATTTACCGATCTGACTCGCTGACTCGGTCTGACTCTCTGACTCGGTCTGACTCTCTGACTCTGTCTGACTCACTGAGTCAGTCGTCTGACTCGTTCATCTTCTCCACAGTACTTGGCCAAAATTCTCTCTTTTTCATGGAAAAAAACAACACAAGGGTCTAACTTTGGAGACCTCTATCTAATTCAATTTTGATCGAAACGAAGCATGCTATATATGAATAGAAAGCCTGGGAAGTGTACTCCAACTTCATGTTTTGAGAAAAATCAAATAAAATTCTTATTGGCCTAGAAATGGCCTAGAACAGCTCACGGCTGTTTTTACCCAGATTTCCAGATTTACAGTGGTTACAAAATGGCCGCCATAAATTCAATTCTTAACGAAATCGAGAAAACTCAGTTGTTATATAAAGCTAAGGAACAGACCTCCATTTTTCATGTTCAAACCAAAAATCAATAAAATACTTAAGATGGTCGTTTCATCGTTTCTAAACAGGGCAGTTTTCATCATATAATCATGATCATCATGAAAATTATCTATATGATTGATTCTATGCTATTTTAACATCTAGAAAGAACCCAATTCACCATTTACTAACATAAAATGATTAGAATGGTTACCTTAGTTGTCTAGGCAAGTTATATCATCAATATCAATATCACCATCTCCATCATCATATTTTCTTTAACACCATGATCAACTTTATGGTATCTTCTCTACTACTTCTACTCAATTCATCATCTACTTTCTCTCTTTCATTTCTTTTACTTCCTAAGTCTCTCTTTGTTTTGTTTTGGTTGTTCTACACAAAACTCTCTCCACAAGAAGTCTTCCTTCTACTCACTCTCATCCCCTATCTAACCAACTCTCTGTTTTTCCCTCAACACACCACCACCTCCTTCTCACCTACACCACCACCTTCCCATGCAAATAAAAGCAAATTTGATAAATCTCATTACTTAACTTAATTACACTTTCTTTACACCTCTAACATATATTCACACCTTGGTTACACCTAGTAGTAATTAAATTTATTTACACCCCATTTACACCAACCCACGAATTTACTATTACCAACCATTAGAAAATACTAAGGGGTGTCTATTTCTAACCTAATTTTCCGAGTGTTGTAACTTCCTCATCCGACATCCGATTGACGCGTTCTATTAGTCGATTTTGCCTAACTTTTCGAGATATTTCTAAGAATCCGGCTATAACGAGGTCGCCCTCATAACTCAAAGAATGAGGGCGCACCTCAGCGCCGTTGGATCTTGATTCAACGGCGCTGATGCATCAGAGAAAAAAACGGATGAGAGAGACAGAGATACATCAGCGCCGTTGAAAAAAAATCCAACGGCGCTGAGGTGCGCCCTCATTCTTTGAGTTATGAGGGCGACCTCGTGATAGCCGGACCCTATTTCTAATGAAACTATTAGTTGATCCAAATTATAATTTTATTAATTACTATAATTGATGTTTAAACTCAATCAATTGAGTCATTACTCGGTGTAATTGTCACTTGACTAGTCTATAGTCATTGACCTGCTTACGGGTCGTTACAATCCTGCTGGTTTGAAGAGTCCGCATGCATATATTGATTCATTGATATCAACGATAAAAGAAGAAGAAGGATATCTAGACGGTCTAAAGGTATTGGTTGTGGAAGAAGAACTCAAGTTTCTCGAATAAGTTTTGGTATTGAAATTGATTGTATTTATGAGGTTCTTGATGTATGTTGATAATAATATTAGTATGATAGTATAATTACTCTTACGAGTACTAGATATCAGAAACCCATTTTTTTTTGTAAACCCTAATTTCATTATTTGGGGATTTTTTACTGTGTTGTCTGTGAAAGGTTATACTGAATGAACTGAATGAATTAATTTGAGCTTTGTGTGAATTAAAACAATGGGTTCTTGTCTGTGAATGGTTATAGTACAGGGACGGAGCTGTGACAGTGCAAAGAAATGACAGTGAATATACATCTGTCTCAAGATTCAGCACACAAAGTGTTTGTAGAAATGACTGAAACCAGGGTTCAGTTCAGGGTTTCAGGGTTCAGTTTCGGTGGTGGTTGTGGGTTTCAGGGTTCGGGCACCGTTTTGGGGTTCAGTTCAGGGTTCAGGGTAGTTGTTTCAGGGTTTGGGTGGCGTTTCAGTTCTAACTTGAGGGTTTCTATTCAGAGTTTAACTGTGCTTGAGTTAAGATTGAAAGGGTAGGTTAGTAAGACTTTGGGTGTTTTTATTGCTGATGTGGCACCGTTTTTTGCATAAGAGAATTTCGGTATATGGCTAATTCTGTTAAAAGGTGGGATGTATTTCTAATTATACATTAGGAGAGGGACATATCAGCAAAAAAACCCATCATTTTTCTACACAACCCAACTATAGAAAAAAGCGATAAGACTACACAAAAGACCCTAAACAGTCCATCTGGTTACTAAAAGGCTATCATTTCACTAGAAAGAAAAGGGTAAATTACATAATGATCATACTATTAACATTCGATTTACAGAATGGTCACACGGATCCCAATTTTTTATAAAACAGTCGTACGTCCGTTAACTTTATAGTTATCTCACTATTCACAGTTAGTTTAGTCAGTGTTGTTACCTAACTTTCTCTTAGGTGAGGGTAGTGGTCAAGGTTGGGTTTATGGCCAGGAGGTGGTGGTTCAAGTGCGGGTGGTTCAGTTTCAAGTGGTAGGGGTTCAGATGGTGGTGGTGAGATCTCACCTTGTGGGTTCAGGTTTCAGGTGGTGGTGGGGTTCAGGCGGAGGCGGTTCAGGTTCAGATTCAGGTAGTGGGTGTGGTTCAGGTTTAGGTTGTAGGGTTCAAGTGGTAGCGGTGGGGTTCAAATGGTAGCGATGGATGTTCAGGTGGGCGTAGTGGTGGTGTATTTATGAGGAAGAGAGGGGTATTACGATAACACTTAACACCATTTTATTGAAATTGGTTAAATCGGATGACAAATGACCATTTTGCAAACACTAATTTAAAGTATGACCATTTTGCAAACACTAATTTAAAGTATGACCATTTTATTAATTGTCTCAAATAAAGTATGATCAATTTGTGCATGGCCCTTGTCTTAGGCAATTACAAAACAATCTTACTTTTGGAACATGTTTTACAAAACAGTCACACTTTTAAAACATGTTTACAAAATGGTCATATTCCATCCGAGTTAACCAAAAATCAAAAAACGATGTTAAATGTTTACCATAATACCCCTCCCTTCCTCTTATATACACCACCACCACCTGAACCCCCACCGCTACAACCTGAATCCCACTAACTGAACCTGGACCCCACCACATGAACTCCCACCGTCACTACCTGAACCTGAACCACCTCAACATGAACCCCTCCACTACTGGAAACCCCACCACCACCTGAAACCCCACCAGCTGAACCCTGAACCCGCAACCTGAGACCTCACAACCACCACATGAACCCCCACCACCTGAAACTGAACCACCCTCACCTAAACCACCACCATCTGACCATAAATCCACCCTTCACCACCACCCTCACCTAAGGGATAGTCAAGTAATAACACTGACTAAAGTAACTGTGAATAGTGAGATAACTCTAAAGTTAATGCCATTGTGACCATTTTACAAACATGTTTTAAAAGTATGATTATTTTGTAAAGCATGTTTCAAAAGTAGAACTGTTTTGTAATATGCCCTTAAGTTTTTTCAAGAATGAATTTCAGTTACTAAGTCAGTCGCACGCATAAATAATCCTTGGCAACACTGCTAGTTTTATCACGACAACCATATCTACTTTACACAAGCCAGTTGCGCTAGCATACAAAAGGTAGTCCTATGGACCTATTGTTACAATGTATAGGTCACATTTTTCTGCACTTGTGCGGCAAAATTTCAAAAGATTGTTGCAACTTTAACGTTTGAAGCACTTTGGGAGGATTGTTTGAACAGTTGGGGCAAAAAGCATTAAACAAAATAAGGGTTAGGAATTAGGATCAATCAATTCAAATTTAATTTAGTACCGGGTGATGGTTACAACTTACAAGCAAAGGACTGAACATGACCCCAGTGAAGATTTTAATGGTTAAACAATGAATTTTAAGGAGAGATACCCGAAATGATTGGAAATCTTAACTCACTTTAAGTTCTCAATTTCTCAAGAAATGCTCTTACAGGCCCAATCCCATCCATTGTTGTTAGACCTCTCACAGAACAAAAGATCCCACATCGATTAGCTGAAAATCGAAATTTGTATAGGGAGGTAAGAAAATTCTTATGGGAGGAAGAATATTTTTTGTTGTTGACCAGAAATATATGGGTTGATTTTGATTAAAATATAGTTTTAAAAACTGAAAAGACAATCCCCAATACATAAACACACTGTTCATCTTCTCCACAAAAGAGAAAGGAGGCTATTGTGTTCCACTATATTGATATCGAAAACCCAAAGCTTCCAGAGCTACAAAGCACTTATAAATGTGCCTGAACATGTGCTACCGGAGTTGAATTTCAAGAAGTCACCAACTCATTCAATAATTAACGCAGATAATTATAGAAGCACAAGAATGGAGTAAAAGTAATTCATACATACTCATTGAAAGTTCAAATTTTTTCACAAAATTACAAAATATGAAGTGAACACAAAAAATACAATTGAGAAGTTTCAATCGATTTAGATCAATTCCATCATCTAGTTATACTTCTCAATTCTTGCACCATAGAATCCCAAACATTTTTTTGCGTTTTCGTTAAAAATCTTTTGAAAATGTGCAAAACTTGGCTTACCCGAAAATGGAGAATTCCTTCTGAATTTTAAACCAATATAGTGGTCACCATTCACAAAACCAATGCCTATAATCATCTTTTCGGTGGCAGAGCAAGGAGAGCAAGGAGGAAACTGTGTTGATACAAAAGTCATGATTTTACGCTCACTTAAATAAACCACGGTAGTAGAGAAAGTTTCAGCAATCACAAATCTGTCTTGCGGCATTATCATCCAAGCATCTTTCCCTGCAGTACTTTGTTGATTGATGTTAGTTCTCAAATCTTCAAAAAGAGTGTTCCCCACATCTGCTCATACATTGGCTTGTTTGTACTTAAATTACATAGCATTGATTCTCGTAAGGACATGCAAGGATCATGATTTTTATTTTTATACTTAAGTTGGTTTAAGACAACATGGTAGCCGCAATTGCCATCCTTCGGCATCTCCTGTGTGGCTAATATATACTTTCTCATATCATACGACACTTGGATCAAGTAATTGGGATCAAATTGATCGACAGACGTACGAGATGCTTGCACTGCACGTGTTTTTCTCTCCTCCGCTTTCGTTGCTCTTGATATTTCAGCATCAACATGCTCAAACAGTGATGGATCTCTTTTGTCTGGCTTCTTCTTCATCTTTTCATCTTTAGACAATACTATAGGCTCTAAGATATTGGTATATTGCAGAAAAGCAATTGGATTAAGATCTGCTTGCATCTTCACTCTCACATTATCTGGTGCTCTGTCCCACTTATCTCTAAGTGATACAATTTGAGTTACCTCATCAAATACAGTAGTTGTACGGTTTTGTAAAGAAGGCGTACCTGTTAGCTTCCTCCAAAACTGATCAGTGGAGTCAAGAGGTATATGACCAGCCATATTCATTTTCACCAGCTCACATGCACAAGGTAAACCTAGTGTCTTCCGCTGGACATGAAAACATTTCATGTTATTAGTAGACACCATTTCAATATCCTGCATCACGTCCACAACAATGTTGATGGCTATGTGAGACACAAAGTTTCGAATTTCTTCCAACATAGGTTGTTTGAGATGCGCAAGCATCGTCTGTGTTAATTTTTTTCTCAAACTCACCTTCAATTCCTACCCTCAGTTGCAATCAGATTTAACTCGGCTCTAGCATTGTATATGGTTTTGATAGTGGAGTGGTTGTCGGGAAATTCTGCCCGTATGTGACTGATAATCTGACGAGGTCGAACACCGCTTGCTGTCAATTTCTTAACTACATTTTTCTCTTTCTGCTTCAACCTCCCAGTATATGCATGTCCTGTTAAGTATTTGCAAGATGGTGATTATGGAAACCGCACTTAACCCGTACTTCCCATATACCACCCTTGTTGCAACTCATAACTAGCTTAAATGGACTACCACACTTTATAGTACCAGATTTCCTCCTCTTGCGCGTAGACTTGGGTTCATAGTCTTTACTTTGGTGACTAGAATGCTCACCACTTCTCTCACTAACCATATCTTTCAGATGCGACGATGCCGTTAATATCACACAATCCAGTGCTCAACCAATTTTCATACACCATGAACGGGCTTCCTCCTTATTCTGGAAAACCCTGAGCACATAACAGCAAAAGAAACAACCATTAATCTCTGTACTGGTCAAAATAAATCGAATTACCCGTTATCAACAATCAACTGATGCGTTTATATATTTTTTTCTTCTTTATAGTAAGAATTTATAAGTCTGTACTTAATAGAAGGAATACAACTAATGCCCGTGATTTCATCAAATACACAATCTCCAAAGGATACCATATCGATTCATAAGAATCTGGTTATAATAATTTTGTGATTTACTCACACAAACTCCATTAAATGTCATGCTCAAGGTAACGAGCTGAGTGGAAATGTAACTAGTGCTAGTCTTGGTGCCACACAGTACGGAGAAGATTTAATCAACCTTAAAGCTATTATCAGTGATTTATATTGGCAGAAAAATATACCTCTCCAGTTTGAAAATGACTAGATAAATTCGGGTATAGAAAAGACACTGGCTGATCTTCTTCTTGTTCATTGTTAGGAACAACCTTCACATTCAAAATAAAAAATTTGTAAAGAATACATAGAACAGTTATTTCAGTATAGGTAAATAAGAAATAGAGATTAAAATTCTTACCTGATGTGCTTCGGTTAACAAGAGAGAATTTATTCCTGTTGGGTATAAACTCTCCCAATCTAGGTTTTCAGTTGGGTATAAATTCTCCCAATTTAGGTTTTCAGTCATGATTTTGGTGAAAATTTGAATGGGTATTGCATAATCAACGAGTTTCAAACATGAATAAGTGTGTTAGAATCAATTGAATTTGTATACGAATTTTGGGTTCTTGGATTGGTTCTTAATTTGGGTAGATCGAAAAGTGATTTTGACAGTGAGTTTTCGTGAGTTTTCTTTTTAAAGACTGGAAGGTTACGATAGTAATAAGCGAAAATTGTACATTAAAAATATTAATTTTAATGAAAATCAAACCAAATATTTCTGGTCAACAAAAAAAAAAGATTCTTCCTCCCATAAGAATTTTTTTACCTCCCTATAGCAAAATTCTGACTTATCATTCATTTCTGTATTGAATCTTTCCTTTTGCAAACTTGTGGGAAGTATTCCATTAGACAATAAGTTTCATGCTCCAAGAGGATTTGAAACCTTGAGACCAGTGGCGGTGACGAACCTGTGAGGGGCTAAACTGCGCAATCCTAAAAAAATATGATAATTAACAACTTGTTTTGAATCAAAAAAAAAATATGATAATTAACAAAGGAGTTTTGTTGTGCATTAGATAAAATTGTGCGGTGTTTCAGGCCATGAGATCCGGATCTACTTTACTCACACATGACCCAACTATAGCAAAATACATGTTCACGGTTAATTCAATTGATTTTTCTTTATCTTATTTAATTACTAGGGTATCACCCAGGCCTTCGGCCTGGCCTCAACCGCTCGTGCGCCTTCGGCGCAGGGTAACTCTGTCATTTTCCCCTCTTTAGCTGGGACCGTCTTTTGTGCATAAAATTTTTTCCTTTATACTGCTACGACCTCTTAAATCTGAGTTATTCTTTTATGCAAGTAATATGGCGGTGGAGGTTTCCTTGAGCGGATGCTATGTCTTATTGGCTTCGTAAGGTTGCAATGATATATTTTCATTCATTGAAACTATGGACGAATCTACACTTGCAGGATATTGTGATCAAAATAAACACACTAATCTATAATTGTCGCTCGTTCTATTATACAGTCACCATTACATGTCCACCGCTGATATAAGTGCATATATTTGTTAACTCTTTGCCCCGTTTTCGTCATGGCTAGTTCCTTGCTCCGATTAAGATCGGGAGATACATTCATGTGAAGTTTGTAGACATGGTTTAGGCATGTCTCCAACGAAAACCAAATCCTTGTCTTTATCCAAACTAAAACTCATTATAAAATCCTATAACGGTATAATCCCAACTCCTCATCTGAAAGAGATTAGTTATTCAATCTTGGAATCAAATTTTTAATAGTAACCAAATTTCTACTGCAATAATTATTGAGGTGTTTAAGTTAGCAATCTATACATTACCTAGATTTCGTTAGAAAAAGAAAAATAAAATTTAAGCCGAGATGAACAAAGCAATGCAGCCAAAATCACCAAAAAGAGAGATGAAGTACTCTTGGAATCCAGCGACGCTGGAAAGTTTCGGAATGGTTATGTAAATGATGCAGGTAGCCACCTTACAATCATGTTTGATAAGAGTAGTAATTGTCACCACTTATATTTGTGCTTGCAAATTACAATAGGAACAACTCAATATACAAAGCACATTACTTAATTCCATTAAGTAATTGAGTGAATTTTGGGCACAGAACGAATGAGTTACCAATCACAGACTTACTTACTGCTAGACATTTTCTTAAGCATGGAGAAAGGTTAAGAAATAAGAATAACACTTTTCCATTTACTATTCAAGCATTTAAATATTACGAAACTGCGCATATATATACTTCTTGCACTAAATTCCCATTCGGTCATGACTATTGCATATATTTGGCTGCCACAAATTCATTGCGAATAATATCGGACAGTCTTTAACACCGTCTTTGTGCCGGTGCGCCATCGACTTCGGTAGATGTGGTTGTGTATATATTTCACAGAAGATAATGGATTAGACATCTTTGGTAGATGTAGTTGTGCATATATTTGACTGCCACAATATCCAATATGGCTCTTTCACCTGCAAGAACAGTATAAGTCAAATCAAAGATATTTGAATGGCATAAGCCTAATAGTAATCTGAAACTAAGGCTGCAAATTAAGTAGCCAAAAATTTGAAATGAAATAATTTACGTCTGGTTTTTACTAAAACACCAAAAAACTAAAGTACAAACAGAAAAAGAGATCATTGGGGCGCACAAAACAGTGTCGGGTTTGCCAATTGTCTTTAAGCGAATTCCCTGCAAAAAAAGAAAAGTAAGTCATAAAGCAAACTAAAAACGAAACATAGAAAAAGAGTTGAGAGAAATCAATGAACCCAAAGAAAACAGATCGAAAAATCTTTGAAAGGAGCATGAGATTCAACTCAAAAAAACAAAAATTAAGAAGAAGTGATTCGGAAGTAGTTAACAATGGCTAAAGCTTAATGTGTTCCAAAGCTCTGTTACACAGAATAAATAGACAACGGAATTTAATGTAAGAAGACCCATGAAACAAACCTTCATATGCGATTTACACAGGATACAGATAGTGATTGTGGCGAGAAAGAAGAATGGCAAGTAAGATTTCAAATTTGAAATCTTAAGCACACATAAACATCTACACCGAGGGGAAGAAATCTTTCTCAAAGTATTTGTTGCGCTGCCGTTGTTGCTTTCAAACAGATCTCAAATGACAAAGATGACTTCTATCTGAAACCCAAGAAAAATGTTCTACAAATGTACATTCATACATACCTTCGGTGTGTCTCTATTTTCTGCTTGAGTTTATAGGATTGTTAGTACCATTGAGAAGATACCATACTAAGATATGTACTCAAAGATTCCATACTAAGATATGTACCAAAAGAAATTAAATAACATCAACATGTGCCAGATGCTACGTACAATTATAACAAAGGTTATAATTGTGCACCAAACACATTCTTCTGGCAAACGTATTTCAAGAGTATGTATCCTGTAGGCACCATCAAATATTATTAGATGCGCATATGATGGCTATGAAATCCATTACTCAAAGAAACCATTCTTTCTGTAATTGACCATCAATCGGATTCATATATAACTTGCATGACATTCAAAGAAAAGAAAAGTGTTGAACAAAAGCAAAGTAACCAATTAAATATTTACTTAATTATAAATTACAATTGATTTTGTGTACATCATTCCGATCACCTCTTCTTGCATCACTGAATCATACTTCTCTGCAAGATCAAGAAGACAATGAGTATTCATTAATACCGACAAAAGAAATCAAAGCAAAGTCACAAACCACTGAAAATCTCTGATGGGAATTGGTACTCAAGAAACAATGAGAAAATTAGGTAGTGAAACTCATAAAAAAAATTACAGAAGAAGGACCACTGATTGAACTTCAAACAAATATAAAGAAAACGATGAGTAAAATTTCCGCACAGACGAACAGATTACTACACTAATGATGTTGATAACAACGTACACTTGGAAATATCAAATCAATATAACTCATGCACCGTTATTGAAAAGGAATGGGTGATGATAATGTATGAGAATGTTCTGGCTTTGTTTTTCAAGGAATCAAAGGGAACCGCATGGAAGAAGAGTGACTGGGTAAAAGTGAATTTCAAGAACTGACTTTCAGTTTTGAGGAGTTGCAAATCGTGGGTGGAGTTATAACCGAAACCTTGAAACAAAGATTTCCTTTAGCATTACACGTATTAGGCTTGGAGACTCCATCCAGACCGTCCTTTGTATTTTTCAACACCTCAAATCCCTACCGTCCTTTGTGATGGCAAAAAGGCATCCCTGTTTTAGTATATTGATATCCATCTTGTGATCAATAGGCTTGGTTTTTCCTCTTCCTTTTTTTGGATGTCATGATATAGATTAGTATTTAGTAATTTTTATTGTAGAAATCCGTGAACCTCTAATCTATCTTTTACTGATTCGAAAGAAATTGGGGACATTATCAAACGATGAAAGTTATTAGGTTGATTTTATCCTATTATGCCCATTATTATATTAGCTTGATGAATTTTTGTTTTCTCCTGATGTTAGACAGGACTAAATGACCTATTACTATTGTGGGTGGTGATGGATCGGTGATTGCGGCAACACAAGTATACATTGTTGCTTGTACTACAGTAATTCTTAATTGACTTGAATCTTAATTACCCTTGTTCACCTAATCTGCTCTTTTATATATTGTTTGGTTGATGTTATTTTCTTTTCACTATGTAACGGCAATCAATAATACAAATTTGATTTGATTTCCTTTCTTCTCTAATTTTTTTCTAGAGAAAGAAAATTAAAAATCCATCAAAAGATCGTTTATGGTTCCTATTCCACTAATGGAACTGTAAAGCGGTTTCTATTCTACTAATGAAACCGTAATCACCAAAATTTGGTGCTAGTTTGGATTGGATTATTTTTATGTTTATGAATGACATGCATGGTTGTTGACAACCTACAACCAATTATTTTGGTATCTTTGTCCATCCGACAAAGATCATGTGTATCATAATTCCTTACAAGAAACCATCCATAAACCACAAAGTGGATTTTTCCTATAAGATGCGAGTCGAAATTGGCGTTTCCAAGTAATTTTAGCTAATATGGTTTTATCTGATAATAAACCATTGGTTTCTATCTCTTCAAAGAAATCATTTACCAACCATCTTGTGGATTTTTCTGTACAAAAAATAACGATAATGATTCTTTATTTTCTGTAAAAGAATCATATCATAAACCAATTACAATTGGGTTTTCTATATCTATCCTCGAATGAAACAAGGAATTGATCAATTCCCGAGGGATATCAAGCAATTTTATTTTTTCCTCATGGTACAATCTCCAAAATTTTGACCGTTGGAATACGGTAGGACATATTGATCAGTGGGTGCGCACCCGACTTGTTAGCCTATTTTGTCATTCCTTGTGACTAAATTGATCATCAAATTAGTTTCTTTTGATAAGGAAAGTGTCTGTGATTTCATGCTGAATCATTATCTCGTTGACC
Source organism: Papaver nudicaule (assembly GCA_023529015.1). Classification (NCBI taxonomy): domain Eukaryota; kingdom Viridiplantae; phylum Streptophyta; class Magnoliopsida; order Ranunculales; family Papaveraceae; genus Papaver; species Papaver nudicaule. Next base: position 33,355 of record JAJJMA010077502.1, read on the forward strand.
CTAGAGGTTGCGTAATTATTGGAGTTTTTTTTTTTTTGCATTTTTCATGTTTTTGGATGCAACCATTAAGGTTTTGGGTATCAAAATTAACCCATGGTTGATGGTGTATAAGACTGTTGAAAGCCAATATTTGTGGTACATTGAACCCGAAAATATTATGAGTATATGTCCTCGAATTAATCGGATAATACTTGACGAAACTTGAATTCGTATATGAGATGAAATTTGTTCTGCCATGATCAGGGGGAGAATATAAACTGATAAAGTCGGTGTCAATTAACTACTAAAAGTTATATCAATTTCTCTTCCTAGTATGATCAAAATTTCCAAAGGCTGTCATTTTATACCTGGCGTGAAGTATCTCATTTTGCTTTTCAATAAGCTTTTGCCTCTTCGAAAGGCAAATCCAATCACATCTAGCAGGTAGCGTTTTAGTACAGGCTACAAATAGTGCTCCAATAGAGTCTAGCATAATACGATCTACATTCTCAAAATACATATCTCCAAGCTCGTTTGAAGAGGAGGAGATTATAATGCCCGTGGGCGCTGGTACCAGTAAATTTTGAATTTTTCAAAGTATGCATATACTAGAGAATTGTGTAGGATCGTTATGAAGATTGTCGAATATTCACAGTAGCTACTGAAATAAAAATCTTTGCAGAGAAATATCGACGTATGTGATTGGTTGACATACTATCCAAATTAGTTGGATACTATAATTCTCGATTGACACTATTCTGGATCCATGACTTAACACTTTAAAATTGCCAAACCTGTAAAAATATAGGTTGTGTTAGTCACAATGTTCAATGAGAGAATTATAATCGTTCTAAAACGATTTGAGGGTTTTATTTTCTCAGACCCTAGGATTGGTTCAATAGTATTCGGTTCTCCATATTTTGATGCAATTGGCGTGGTAATCCCTAAAGGACTCGTTTGCATTCACATAAGAAATGTGGTCGGAGAACATTATATTTAGGCAGCTACCTGACTTGATTATATCAGGTTTAACAATCCTCACAGTGTTTTTTCGAGAAAGAGCAAAATCCGGATTTGTTGATTATATCAACTTTATAGGTCTCGTGAGGAGTCCTGAAAAACACTAAAATCCACGTTTTTAGCAGCATAAATCTCGTTTTCCCTTAATCTGCATTTTAAGAGTTGCTTGCATAAAACTCGTTTAACGAACTAGAGTTTTAATTTTGATGCTTATTTTGTATAATACTCATATAGTTGAGTTAGCATCCATAATTAGTCAAAAGTTGTACTCTTTTCCCTTCGTTTCAGGTTTTGTCCCGTGTGGTTTTCCTGACAAGGTTTTAATGAGGCAACATCTCGTTGACTTTATATGAAAGTTTTTACTTTGATTTTCATTTATGGAATACTCATGTAGTTGATTTAGCATACGTAAATACGTCCGAAGTTGTACTCTTTTCCCTTCATTTCAGGTTTTGTCCCATGTGGTTTTCCTGACAAGGTTTTAATGAGGCAACATCTGACGTTGATGTTGATATTGTACTCTTTTTCCTTCGTCCAGATTTTGTCCCATGTGGTTTTCCTTGCAAGGTTTTAATGAGGCAATATCTTGTTGACGTTGAACTTTCATATTGTGCTCTTTTTCCTTCATTCAGATTTTGTCCCATTGGGTTTTTCTGACAAGGTTTAAGGCAAATTTATTTCAACATTGTGGTCATCCAAGGGGGAGTTGTATGATTTCGGTTATTTGGTGGATGCCCACCATTAACTGGGTCATTAGGTTTAGACCCCATCAACTTAACATCCCCTAGGAATTTGGATGTCCTTTTCCCGTACGGAGTATCCATTCACTTACTGTAATGTATTCATTCCTTGGCTCTTTGGTGAAGAAACTGCATCAAACACTTCTGCAAATCATCTCGTGAAGCTAGAAATCCATGACACAACTTCTCAATATGTTGAAGAAGAATGAAGACGTGCAAGAGTATTATTCGAAGACAATACCGCTTGAGTAACGCTAAAGAAGACTTCATCCACTAGCAGGTTTCTTCAAGGAAGCAAGCAATCTTCAGCATTCAAGAAATTCGTTCATCAAAATTGGAAAGTCTCGACTTAAAGATTTGCAAGCCAAGATTCAACTGAAGTACTCATCAGGGGGAGCGTCATCATCAAAGACGCATTTACAGGACTTAACCATTGTACTCTTTTTCCTTCGTCAAGGTTTTGTCCCACTGGGTTTTCCTTGTCAAGGTTTTAACGAGGCAACATATGCGTGTCCGACACTGGTTCACATATCCCAGGTTTTACTCTTTTGAGGTTTCCTGACAATTAATTGTGACATAGACACAATGGTCATCAGGGGGAGTGTTATAAACGTGTATTGCACGGGTAATATCTATGGAAAATCTAGGGTTAGACGTTTATTTACTAAGATGCCCTCGTGTCTAGTTCTCTATAAATAGAGGCTAAATCCTTGTATTCTATACACATATTGAATAAGAGTTATCTCCTTCTACCTCTCTATTTTGTGTCTCTCTCTCTATTTCACACTAAATACTAATTAATCATATCTAAATATATGGGCTGATTTTAATTACCACCAAAATGTTTTTTATTTTGTCTCTCTCTATCATTTTGAGAGGTCCCTCAATTAACCAATAAAATAAGACCATCAATTTATAGTGAGTCGTTAAAAAGAGGGTGGGCTACCGGCTAGCCCTGGTGAGTAAGATTTGAGGTTAGAAATTGGGAAGTCGTGTACATTCTCAATTTATTATTATTTTTTTTTATTTTTTTTTGAAGAACAAGCCTGCTTTATTTATGAACAATAAAGCGTCATTACAAGAGATAGACCCCAGGTACATATAGAACAAACAACTTGATAAGCATAAGGTACCCTAGGTTCGACAACACCCTTGTGAACCGTTACTAGTGTCAAAAGTAGACTCCATAAGACGCGATAGTAGAGGACAGTTTGAGACTCAAGCATACATAGCATCACCCAAACCCAACACCACATCTGTTGCGCTAATGATATTCATCTCGGGGAGAGAAATCCCGGGATGATCCCGTGTGAAACATTTCAGCGGATGGACCCGCCGATCCTGATTGGTGGGACCCGCTGACCCTAAATCTAAACTCACGCGTACCATTGGATCCCTCCACGGGATTTTTCACGCGATTTTTCGGCGTCGACGTAGAATTACTGCATCTGTTGTAATGCCAACAATTGCTAAGGCAAGGATGCCAGTGCAAGAAAGGCAGCCGACCATCCATAAGAATGGTCTAAGGAATGCAGTTCACAGACCCATAGAACAAGTATGTGCTCTCCCTTTCCACATGTTGCTGACAAAGGAATAAACATAACCAAGAAACTAACATCACCAGACAAATTTTTGAACTCGAAAGTCGAAATAGGTCCTCTGTCACCACTGTCGTAAAGTCAGACACACTGAACTAAGCAGGCAGAAAGTACGAAACACACACACACAAAAAAAAAAAAAAAAAAACTACTAGAAAACCTAAGTCTAGAGGCACCACCATTCAAAGTTGTTGGAGAAACCTTGTAGGTTGCAGGAGTATATCCAAAGTAGTTCTAGTGATCCAATTCAGCCTGTCAAAAAACCATGGAGAGACAAAAAGTATGAAGGACCCCAAATATACACAGAGGCCACAAGCAAAGGTCCACTGTATGAACATTCGGATCTGGTGAGGTGTCAATTTCAGAGTCCTCCGTAAAAGAAAAAAGGGTTGTCGTTGTGGAGGATGTGTAGGAAAAGACACGTCAACAAAGTAAAAAATCGAATGGGACAAGTGATGGGGGTACGACAAGTGGGTGGCCAGAATAGGTCGTGTACGACAAACGACACCAGGGAATGTGTCTAAAAAAGACACGTAAGTGAAGTACCAAAACGACAAACGACTCACTATCTGACTAACTATCTGACTCAGAGAATCCGTCCGATTCGATCCAGTGAACCATGGCGTGTCAGAAGAAAAGAACCACAAAACCAGAGTTTGAAGAAACAAGATCTGGATAAGAAAAAAAATGAATCCTATAAAAATGAATCTGAATACCCATTGAAATCAGTATGGGAGCAAAAGCTCGTTTAAGAAGAGGGGGTTCGAAGTCATGAAAAGCAAAATTCTCGGCGGCAGATGTATTCAGGTGAAAAGTGAAATTGTTAAACTGAAGACCGGAAGACCCTGAAATATTCCTAAACAGTTAGAACAAGGATCAATAGCATGGTCGTCTATAACATCTAAAGGAAGAAACTTTAGAAGATAAGTTACTGGCAGGAAATTCAAGGGGGAAGGTAGATGTCGTGTTATCAAAACCCAAAGCAAGAGAACCTGTTCTTAGAACAGTGGTTTCTCATCCGCCCTCCACAGGAGTGGCTTGGGGTCGATCCCCGGGACGAATCAAAAAAAAAAAAAAAAAAAAAAAAAAAAAAAAAACTGAATTAACCATACATCAAATTGACATAGCAGTGATCCAAATATGAAAGCCCACGGAAGGTGACAACTGAAGAAGAAGAACAGAGACAGGATCAGCAAGCAGTGGATACGAAAAAAGAGAATAGAGAAGAGTTGGGTCAGGTTCTAAATCGTCATCCTCTTCTCTTGATTCTCCGATCTCTCCTTCCATAGTTGATTGGCTGATTTGGTTACATAAAAAAGATGGTTTTCAATTTAACTTTCTCCTTGATCAGCTTCAGTCAATGATTTTGGAAATAATTTAAAAAAAAAAATGATTTTGGAAATGTAAGAAACAACTCCTGGACCTAGGGGTGTACAAATTTTCCGGTGGCCTGCGGCCTGTCCTGTACCGCCTGAGTCCGGAGGCGCCTGTGGGTGCCCGGTAGCCTGCCATGGGCTTGCCCGATAATTATAAATGGGCGGACGGAGGCTTTTACTCAAATGTTTGTACCCGACTTGCCCGATAACCTATCTCTTTAGTCCTAGTTTTTACCCTTAATATTATGTTTATACATGTTTTTCTTTTTTTATTGATTTTCAGATACTTATGATATATTTAGCTAAATAGTAATATGATGTGAAGATAATAAGTCTTATGTATTACATATTGATATTAATAACCACTTAAAACATATATAGTCTGTGGCCTGACTGGCCCGGCCTGGCCTACCCAAAGATTTTCATGGGTCGTGGGCGGGTAATTGACATCAAATTATCAATGTTACCCGGCCTGTCCGTGCCCGATAATTTTTGTGGACACTCGAAGAATCAGGCAGGTAGGCCCGGCCTGAGCTATTAACGGACCTGGGTGACCCGGCCCGTTGTACACCCTTACCTGGACCTGCTGGTATTTCACATTTCATTAGGCGTCTTTTTACATTAACAGAGATGAAAAAGTGAAGTTTTTATTTTGCGCAGCGAAGAGTAAAGTTACTGTCCGAAACCACTGAACCAGGGGACCTGTTTGTTTATTATAATGCATACCGAGCTAAGGCCTATTAGGGCGAACGAAGAATGCTTTTGTGGTGGTGATCTGTTTTTTGTACTCAACACTACAAAAAATTAACTGATTCCCACAGTTGAGATACTGGTTCGCACCAATTGTTGTTGCCGCCGGAAAAAGAAAAAGAGAGACCCAAAAATAAAAAATGGTTGTTCAACTGACTCGACTCACTAGGCTGAGTTGGAACCAGGACACATTGGCTCGTTGTCCTCCCGTTGTGGAGAGGAGGTGATCGATGCTCTGTGAAACCACCCTCCATTTCAGTGGTCAAACAACCCATGCCTACGCCAACTTGGAAATGGGAAGAAAAATAATGGAAGAAGAGAAAGACGAGGAAGAAGAAGAGAGGGCGAGGAAATGAAGAGAAGAGAAGCCGTTTTGTTTTTTAGTTTAAGGTTTTTCTTTTGTAAGGGGTGTAAATTGAGAGCAAAAAATAATTGTTAAATCATTTAACACGCACATAATAAATATTTAAGTCTACTGCTCTTAACATTTAAAAGTCATAATTGGTTCACCATCATAGATGTTTAAGTCTACCCATAACATAAAAGAAACTCTAAAATAAGAACACACTACCCAAACATATAATAAAACTCAACTAGTGTTTCCAGTTCCAAACCACGTTCGTCTGCGGATTAGTTTAAATCTCGTTCTGCCATTGGCCTTGACAACTGGACGGAGACGTTCAACTTCAACACAAAGTGCACAACCAAAAGGAGCATCGTCAACCTCACAAACTCTCTTTCTTCGAAGATTACGAGGTGGTCGTTGAAAGTGATCATGTGGAATTGGTCTTGGGCCAGGAAGATATCCATCTTCCAATCGTCGTCGAACATTACGAACTGGTGATCTTATTGCAGGAAGATACTCCGTCGGTGCACCCTGTTGAGGAAGTTGGTCAATCACTTGTCTTGTTTCAGTTGGTTCAATCACAACACTTGAATCATGAATCTCTTGCCTAGATTCAGTTAGTGAAATCACAAGGCTGGATTCAGGTTCTATGTTGCACAAAAAACGATAGAGACATAGCCAAAAACAATTACCAGTGTAGTTTACGACTAGTAATTAAACCCCATAAGCAGCCAGCCGTATGTAAAGTTACGGCTGTGGATGTATACATGCAAACCAGCCGTATGTAAAGTTACGGCTGTGAAGTATACATGCAACTCAGCCGTAAGTAAACGTACGTCTGGCAGTTACCTAGTTACGGCTCGTAAGTTTGCGAGACAAATAAACTTTACCTAAATCTAAGTTACGGTTACGCACTTAAGGTCGTAAGTGTTACGGCTACTTTCTAAAATCTTACGGCTCGTTTCAGAAGCCGTACATGGTACAATAATTCTACGAACTAGAGTTACGGCTACATGTTCTTCATGTGTTGGTCGTAACTTGTGTGCTACGGCTTGCACAACCAGCCGTAGGTTGTTCTTGTTCACGATTTTTGATTTGATTTCCGTGAATGTGACCTAGTTTAAGCACTAATATCAGAAACAACGAGTGTACGAGTAGAAAATCTGCATAGGTACACAAGGTACCACATCCATCAGATCTACTCGCACATACAGTATATTGTGGTGGTTTAGCAGTCCGAAGACATCAAGAACAGCATCGAGGATGCGATGAACAGTGATTTAGAACTAAGTAAAATAATCAAGACTAGATAAAGAAGACTTTCTGTGTATTACTAATGCTGAGATTACATGAATAAAACCCTAAGGAACCAGAGGAGATTACAAACCTAATCTCTCTCTTGCTACTTAGGCTCAACCAAACAAGAATCCAACCCTTACAACGTTTCCCAAGCTCGCCTTATATAGGCCGAGTTTGGGTGGTTTACAGCTAATAAAGACAAAAGACTCAATCGTGGTGGTGTCAGTTCCTGTCGAGTAAGGCGGTTTACGCTCCGAAGCTGGATCATAGGCTTCGGTCCTTCGTTGTAGCCCGAACCCTTTATCCCCGAGACTTTACTTCGCTTGCGTGTAGCTTCCTTTCCTTTGTCAGCCCGAGACGTTGCTGCCACTATTCTCGGTGTGGTTTTCTCGGCATGATTATGT